>PVJA010013202.1:0-50103 GCA_004027025.1 Myocastor coypus | reverse complement strand
AAAAAAAAGAAAGGGGAAAAGAAAAAAAAAGTAATGTTGATTTAAAAGTGTTAATGTTTAATTGTTTGATCAATCTTATATACCTATATGTATTAACCTAAACTGATCTCATGATGAAAATATGTAATATAACCATTGTTAAATTTAAACAATAAAAATATTAAATTAAAAAAAAACAGTATGAAAGTACTTCTAAGCTAAGCTTGTTTCTATAAACAGTGGCTTATAATTTATGATACTCTCATGTTCTCAACCAGTCTCCCATAAATTAAGAAATCTAAATTTTAAGATAACAAGTACACCACCTTTGAAATTGACGCTCATAAAAGATTAGGAGAGAATAAACTCTCGAGTATATATGCCATAAATATAAAAGAAGTTAATTACCATATTTACATAAATATACAAGGCATTAAATAAACATCGCCTTCATAAATCAAACAGTATTTCTTTGGCTGAAGCCACACAAAAATACAAAGCATTGCCCGGGTGTGAGCAGGGCCAGTCCTCTTAGCTCCACTTCCTTTGCCTTACACGGGATCCTCTGGATCAGTTCTCTTCAAGAATTGAAAATCCTCCTCATTGCTTCACCCCAAACTGCTGTTCCTCCAATTACACAGGCATAAATCTGATACTTTGTACGTTATGGCTGATTTGATGATTTTACTAAAATGAAGAAATCAATGGTAACCTTATATCAAGATTGGGCCATTTAAATCCTGATTCAGAATTAAACATTTATTCACTCACGACAGGAAATTCATCAGCAAACAGCCAGGGGACTGGCGCAATGCAAGGTGCACAGAGGCTCTTACATCATGTTAGGATTCTCTGCTTGACCCAGGAGAAGCCTTCCGTAGGCCACTCTGGGTGAGGGACTGCGGCCTCACTCTTTATTCTCCCAGCACATCACTCTTCTCCTACAACTGTGCCACAAGGCACTTTTATTTCCAGCTCCTGCTCTGACACTGAGCCTACTCTACTCAAGTAGAAGTCCTCGCCGAAGCACAGTGCTTGCATTCTGCCTCCAGAGAGTCTGAACACACGCACTTAGCTACTATTTGCAACCCTCACTCCTATGGAGACCTCACTTCCTTTCAGGAAGCCCCGCAACCTCCTAAATAGCATCACAGGCTGTCCCCTCCAAGCCTTTGGCTTGCACATCTCTGGGGGTACTCAACATCTAAGCTATTACAGGCACTAAACATATGCCAGGAAAGACAAAAAATGATAGAGAATATTTCTCTACCTGAAGAATGCAAGTGCCAGGAAAAAAGCTAACTCTGGGTTACTTTTGGTACCATGTTTCATTCAGTTGAACGGAGTAAATGACTAAGGTTATTTTAACAAATCAACTGTGCTACATGAGTATAAAATATACTTCCACTTAAGGGTCAAAATAAGAACAGCACGGAAGGCCAAGCTGTGCAAATGAGTAGCCACAGGTCCACGCCTACTCCCTGAAGCTTGGGCAGTGCAAAGCTGGGAAATTCACTGATAATGAATTCAAAAGTTTGTTTTTCTTTCTAGTATTTTTGTTTGTTTTTGCTCTCATTTAGCCTTTATATATCTAAAAGCCACAACACATTCTAAGGATGCTGTTAGAGAAATAGCATCTTGAAAACAATAGGGTGAGAGATTAGAGTGGAGAACTCTGCAGCCAAAGCAACTTCTCAGGTCATTGTGATAAGCTTTTGCAACACTATAGTTAGTATTTTCCCACAAAGAATTTGAAGACAAATTAAAAAAAAAAAAATTAAAAGGCATGAAAAACACTGTTTACAGTGTTCTACGCAATACACAATTAAATGCCCAACCCAAACCAAAGTAAGCCACAGGATGATGCCTAGAAGTAGAGAAAATTAAGATAAGCTGGTAATTAAAGTGGGCAGCCCTAGAGAAGCACTGCTAGGGCTCCGGTGCTATTGGAATACAGCCCAAGCCAAAATTGGCAGTCAAAGACCACATCTTTGAGAACTGGCCTTACAACCAAACATTTCCAGCGATTTTTCTCCTTTAACATGGTTAAATTTTAAATTGATTTATTGTATACTTCTTGGCTTTCCCTTTCTGACCCCACTGTCACTTCTAAGTTTCTCCGAGGAACAGCTCCCCTAGCTGGTGAGATGCCGCAGCCCTGGCAGATCCCGCCTGCACTGAGGTGGACACAGCAAGGAGCAGCCTAGTGCCCAAGCAAAGGTGCCAACCTCTGTAGGACGCTGCTTCCCTCTGCCTGTTCTTACAAGTGCAGTAAAGCCTGACCTCGCCAGTAGATCTCACTGCCTTTCTTGCCATGTTCATGGCCAGGCTGTGGATGCTACACTACACAAGGCTTTTTTCTTTCTATGACTCTTTCCTTAAGAAATCTGTCCAAGTCGTTCTCCCTAAGCCCCCTCCTCACCAGCACCTTGATGCTCTCTAGGTTGGGAACTACCACTTCACCCACATTTCTGGCTCTTCCATCCTCAGTAAGAAGCAATGGTATGGACTGGGTAGGAATATAAATAAGAGTGCAGAACAGAATGTTATTAAGTTCAAGTTCAATAGGGCAACTTAGTGACACAAGCCCTATCTAAAAAAGGGAAAATAATGAAAGCATGGTAATGCATAGTTATACTACTAGCATCATGAAAAAAAAAAAATAGAATAAAATACTAGCATCCTGGGAAGCTAAGGAGGCCAGAGAATCACAATATGGAGTCCAGAATTAGCTGCTTAGCTAGTTAGGGATGTTCCATCTCAAAACAAAAAGATCTGGAGATAGAGCTCACTGTAAAGGCCCAGAGTTCAAATCTCAGCAAAACAAGAATGAATGGATGGATGGATGGATGGATGGATGGGTGAGTGCAAACTATGGTTGTCAATCAGTTTGGAGGCACTGGATTCAATTCCAGGACAACAGAGACAGACAGACAGACAGACACACACACACACACACACACACACACACATGCACACACATGAGCATGTGTGCGTGCACAGTGCATATGAAAGAAAGTGGTACAGTGTTCAAAACATGCTCCTCATTTTCTCACACTGATTGTAACACATACCCCTTATTAAATGAGAGTGTGAAAAAGAAAGGAAGACACACAGCCTGGGTTAGTAAAGTTATCTTAAAGCAAGGTGACGGAAAGGACACTGCTACTAATGCATGGGCATTTAGGAGAAACGTAGTGCTGTTCACAATAACCATGGCAGACTGAACTTCAGGGAGAGACACAGCCTCTGACCTGAGTGTCTAGAGAGAGTCGCACCATGGTCACAGCCATCATGTAATAAAATGTAACAGCCATGTAGCGGTTGTTACAAGACAGGTCATCTTCACAGAGCAGGGGAATCAGTCTGCTCCCAACACACAGAACATTCTGGCCACACTAACGCAGTCACAACTTTTGCTTTTATTTCCTCTGAGTAGCAAACATAGTGAAGGCAACTTGACCGTTCTTCAAATTTTACTTCAATTTCCAGAGTAAAAGGCCTGCACAAAACCTGACGATGTGTTCGATTTTGTTAGAAAATAAGCAATCCTCGTTGCCTACTCCAATGATGATGTCCCTGCTTTAGTTACACACAACAGACAACTTTGTTCATCTCACAGCATTGTTGGGAAAAATCCCTTTCCAAAAAATTATAAAGCAAAACCTACAAAAATCCAGGTCACACAAACACAGTAAACATGATCAACAGGACACACCTACATCATGAAAGCACCATTGTGAATCTGAAGAATGCTCCAGGGCAAAAAGGAAAACCTAGTTATGAAACCAAATCACACACCTGGCAATAACAGAAGCTACTGTGAGGGCGAAACTGGGACCACGCTGACAGGAATCTGATGGCGGCAAGCTTTTCACTGTGTATAATGGGAAATTTAAACAAAAAGCAAAAACACAAAAATACTTCACTTTTTTATATGGAAAACAATTTTTTAAGTTTACAATTCAAGAAAGAATACTTCCTTTGGAACCTCATGTCAAGTAATATCCTGTTGTCTACTGTAAAGTTAGTAAATCTTTTCATCTGAGCTTTGTATAACATGAGAACCGCAGAACACCCAAGACATAACAACTCTGCCCAGATCACTGCATTCAAGAGAAAACCAAATCCAGCATGACTCTGAGCAATAGAGGGCCATGTCCCTAGGATGACACCAGTCCTCCTTAAAATGCTGCCTGGGAAAGCTCGAAGCTGCCAGGACAATTTGCTATTTGTTCTAGCCAACACCCATTGATCATCTCCTGACCCTCTTTCTTAGAGCTTTCACTAAGGAAATCACACAATGGTAAATACTTTCTCTGTCCTTAGGAGATGTGCATGCAGCACTCCGGCTTGCCAAGGTCTTTCTCAAAGATCTGAAAGTCATTCCTATGAAATGCCATCATCACAAGGGACACAAGGGACAGGGCCTCACTCCCCCAGCCTCCAGGGTAAATCAGAACCCTAATCTCTTTAGGCAGCTCCCAGCTGCCATACAGAACTGCCCTAACCATATTTATACTAGCTAACCATTTATGATTTTCCAGTTGAGGGCTTCAGTCTCTCCCTCTGTATTCTATTTTTCCTGTAAAATGTCCAGTCACCTCTCTGTGGAAAGAAATGGATATTGGCTCTTTTACCTATTGTCAAACAATTATTGAACATAATCTGTTTTTACTCCTTTAACTCATGTCTGGCTTTTGACAATAGCTACTGTGCCTCTCATTTGTACCAGAATGTCTAATGCTTAATTTTTAAAAGTAAGGGCCAGGGAGATATAGCTCAGGGGCACAAGTGCCTGCCTGGCAAGTGCAAAGTCCACCAAAAAAAAAAAAAAAAAAAAAAAAAAAAAAAAAAAAAAAAAAAAAAAAAAAAAAAAAAAAAAAAAAAAAAAAAAAAAAAAAAAAAAAAAAAAAAAAAAAAAAAAAAAAAAAAAAAAATTAAAAGTAAGATTAGCACTAAAACATAAAGTTTTTCTAATAACAAACATTAGAATAAAAGAAATATTTAATGCCCTCAATGTTTTAAAATAATTCTCTAAACACATAAACATGCATGTGCTACTTAATATGATTTCAAGTTTCAACTCTGTAGTATGCTTCCCATCAAAAAAAAAAAAAAAAAAAGCCAGTTCTATAAAAGCAAACTAAAATCGCATTTGTTACCCTTCCAGTAAAGCTCTCATACATTTCCATGTAGAAGGTACATGTCTTCTAGATGCGCTCAAGCTGCAAATTAACTTTTTTAAAAAATCATACTAAGGATTTTTTAATCCTTTGTTGAAATATTGTCTCACTGACTAGAATTCTAGGTTTTATGCTTTTCACGGAGTTAGACATGCCACTCCAACATGTTCGAGAGCCATTACTTTGAGGTGCATAAACTCTGAGGAGTGCCTTTCTTGCTATAGCTATTATTGTTTTTCTACAAATAAATAAATTTGTACCACGTCACATGAGCTCTTGGGCCAGCCGCAAGCTGGTTACACTTGCACCCTCACTAAGTGCCTGGCTTATCATCATTTGAGGGATCCACATTCATGCTACAGCACAACTAGAAACCATTACAATATTAAGGGCCTTAGGAAAGTATTCTCTTACAATAGTAACTGGGATGTAAATCTGCCTAACTCTAAGCTACACAGAATTTCAAAGAATCATTCTTCTGGACTGGGAGCTCAGAGGTAGAGCTCTCCTTTAACATGTGCCAGGCTCGGGGCTTAATCCTCAGTGCTTAAAAAAACAAAAACAAACAAACAACAAAGAACAAAGCTTCTCCTAAATTAAGAGCAAGAGACAAAGTAATAAAATATTAGCTGGGCATGGTGGCGCATGCCTGTAATTCCAGCACTGGGGAGGCTGAGGCAGGAGGATCTCTGCAAGTTCGAGACCAGCCTGGGCTACAAAAGTGAGCTCAAGGCCAGCCTGAACTGCATAGCAAGACCCTGTCTCAAAAAGACAAATAATAATAATAATAATAATAATAATAATAATAATAAAATAAAATATTATTATTGTATAATCACAATAGCTATATTTCTAATGACCATGTAAGAATATTTTATATTTGATCTAACCTAAATACTTCCTTCATAGAATCCATCTTCCTACAAATTCAAATCATTTATGGCCAGTTAGATAGCTCAGCAGACTAAAGCACCTGCTTAGGCAGAGCATAGGCACCAGAGTTGGGGCCCCAGGATGCTGTTGGCCTTGCCCCAGGGCACATCAAGACAACAATTGAGACTGGGCATAGCAGCATGTACCTGTAATCCCAGCACTTGGAAGACTCAAAACAGGAGTATCACTATGAGTCCGATCTACAAAGTGAGATCCTGTAGACCCTGTAGACCCTGTCCTAAATACATTTAAAAATATATATAAATCACGTAAGGACTTCACAATTATGTGATATACAGAAACCCAAAGGGAAGTATAAGTCACCTCCTAATTTGACTTCTAAGCAGCAGTATTAAACTTCAGCAACCACCCATTTGGAGATTTCTTAAAAAGTTAAGAATTTACTTGCAAAAGAGACAAATATAAAATCACAAAGCTTTTTACAAAATGTAAGTATATATTTAAATGAGTTACATTGTGCAAGATTAATAAATTGGCGTGTCATCAATTCCTCTAAGCAACAATGCGGAGCTATCAGACAATGCGAGTTCACACGGTATGCAGTGACGGAGCATGCAGAGACCTGCACCAAAAACCTCCTGCGCGCAGGTATCAAACCCTGTGATTGCTTAACAGTTCGCCACAAGAAAAGGTTCATGCTGCACTCTTTCAATACAAACGCCTTATATTTTTCTTCACAAGCTTATGTGAGCCTTTTTAAATCCAAGCATTTTCTTGCTGTGTTTGAACTGTCTGGAAATACACATGAGTAATTACAACACACACTTGGCTAAGTTAAGAAATCAAGTTCATTGCAAAGCAAATAAAATAATAATCACCATGTAGGTGCAAAGGAGAGATGAAAGAACCATACTCCGTGCTCTGACAGTACATTTTAATACAGTATAGCATTTGAAGTTTCTAACAATTTGTTAAACTACTCTGAAGTAAAAACTGCAGGACTTTTATTCTGTATGTATCATTTTTGAGCTCTTAACTTTTTTTTTTTTTTTTTAGTACCAGCGATCAAACTCCAGACCTTGTGTTTGCAAGGCAGGTGCTCATGCCAGAGCTCCTACAAATTTTACCTGTGCCTACTCAAGGGTCCTATGTAGTGCACACTACCAGCAGATAGTGACAGATTTCTTACTTTCTAACTCCTTTATCTTCTGTGTTTCTCTTAGTTTACTGTGCTAGAGCATCCAAACATGGCTGACCAGAACTGGTGACTGTGACCAAATCTACCTATAGCTTACTTTAAATTTAATCATATTTGGATGGTGAATTTTATCACACATATTTTCTCCAAAAACTGCAATATTATTATTTATCTTCTTTAACTCAAAAATATGGTAAGTTACGCCGGGCGTGGTGGCGCACGCCTGTAATCCCAGCACTTGGGAAGCTGAGGCAGGAGGATCGATGCAAGTTCGAGACCAGCCTGGGCTACAAAAGTGAGCTCAAGGCCAGCCTCAACTGCATAGCGAGACCCTGTCTCCAAAAGACAAAAAAAAAAAAAAAAAAAAAAAAAATATGGTAAGTTATTATAGTCAAATTTTTAAATGAAAAGGCAGGAAGATCATAACTTTTAGTATAGTTTGATAACTTAGTAAGACCATTGCAAAAACACACACAAAAAAAATTAAACAGGGCCAGGAACAGAGCTCAGTTTGCTCAATACACAGTATCACCAAAAACAAATAAACAAACAAAAACAGAAGCTTTCATCTGAATCTTTCAAACAAATTTCCACTCATGCTTTTGAATATTTTGTTTCTACAATTTGGAGTTCTTTACTGCTACATTAAGTCAACCCATAACAACATAAAAATGGTTTCACCTCCATCCTGTTAACATTTTACACACTCAGAAATATGGCAGACTTCACATGAATGAACAGAGAAACATAGTACTTTAAACAAGAAAGGTGAGAAGACTACGTCTGTCTATGATAGTCACAAATACTTGCCGGTATTCATTCACTTATGAACAGTATATATCATTCACTCAACAAGTGGTTATTGAGGGCCTTACCAGCCTCTATCCAACATGCTAGAAATCTAACAGCAAATGAAACTAAGACAAGAACCGCCTACCTGCTCACCATTTAAAACTTAGATGAGGGTGAAGATAATGAGCCTAAATGAGCACTGAGTGCCACACTGTGTCAAAGTGCCATGGGGAAAGTGTATGTGAGGTGTAGGGAAAAGCCAACAGGACCAAGCAGAGCTGGTAAGCATTCCATGAAAATTGCAGCAGGTCTGAAAATAAACTGATAAGTGATGAAAACCAACAAAACAAAGCCAAGCAGGATGGTAAAACACAGGAAGCCTATAAACGCTCTATTTTGTTTGGGAAAATGAACATCTTAACAAGCCTAACAAGTATGGTAGAACACTATCTTTTAGGCTATTTCCTTTCACTGAAACAAAACTAACGAATACTACTATGATGTCATGTAGCCTTTCGTTCCTCACCCAGGAAATACACTGGGATGAAGGCCGACACAGAGGTATTGCCAGGAGAGCAGCTGCTTACTTTATTAGAGCAAGTCTTAAGCTTTAGACCTACTTTTAGTAATACAGTGGTTCACTGGTGCATGTATTTAATTTGTTCTGGGATTGTGGAAAAGATAGTTAGCTTTGTGTTTGCATGGGAAAGTTGGTCCCAGTGGTGTTTGTCACCTGATGCAATGTGCAAACAAACAAAAAAAAATTTTCCAAGTGCTTCCACTTGCAAACCAAACTGCCAAAAAAAGTGAAAGTTTTGAACTGAGTTACCACTGTATACAATTTAAGGTTCGTTTCACACATCGTGTTAGCAGTATTCCAAGAATAATCTGGCTATCTACACTTCAAAGTCCATGAAAATCTGATCCTCAGCAATTCTGTAACAAGTGATTACAGAAGCACCCAAATTTAAGTCATATGGACACAGAGGTTTACTTCATTTTATTCATTTAGTACAATGGAGAGCTACCTTAAATAATAAACAGATAATGAAGAATGGCTCAGGTGTGTGCTACCTGTGTCATCCATCATGCAAAGAAAGTGTCACAGTCTCGCTAAGTGTCCCCCTAGAGACCCCATGCACTCGTGGGATATTTGGGAGTGACTGCATCATGGGTAGGTGACCCTGGATCATGGTTGAGTGACTCAGAATTAGTCTACTGGTTGGTTCAGCATAGCAATTGGTGAGAGTCATGGATTTAATGAAGGAAGAGCCACCCTGGGCGTGGATGCCACCAACCCACCAGCTTGCAGCCTGGATGAAATAAAAAGGAAAAGGAAGGTGTATGCCGCTCCTCGGTGCCACGCAGTGGACTGCTTCTCCTCTGCTGTGGTGCTGTGATGTCCCCTGCTTTACACCCAGCGGACTGTGAAGTGAAGCCTCTATAAAGCGTGAATTAAAATAATCCTTTCTTTAACCTTTTAACTTGTGGGAATCAGATGTTTTGTCCCAGCAATGAGAAAGCAACTCAGACAAATGGAAACACAATTTTCTTCAAGGAACGCACTCTATCCTTACTCTCAGCCATATAGTTGGCTGACCTCATTCCAGGTGTGGATGAGGTACCTAGGACTGGTTAAAGGAAACCACCTCTGCATGGGCCACAGTGGTGGAGTCAGAAAATAAACATATGCTTACATGCTTAAGAAAAGTGAACAAGTCTTTTCCATGAAAATATTGGCATGGAGGCTTAATAGATTTACAGAATACAGAGTAGGAGCAGCAGATCACTGTTTGATGCTATTTAGAAATGTCTGACAATGAAGAACCATGGCGTTTAGCCTGAGTAGAGGTGATGAAGAGAAAGAGGAAAGAGAGGAAAAAAGGAAATTATACTTTTAATATCTGAGTCCAATGCCTACAGCCAAAGTCTGCGAATTTTTTCATTATATTATTAAAGCAACTTACTTTGCGTTTCTTGCATTTGCAGTTAGAAAGTCCTAGCTGAGAAGCTGGTTCATCAATTAATCCCTTGGCATAAAAATCCACACTGCCTTGACTTTCCACAAATAAACTGAGTTCAAATTCATAAACACGAGGCCTTTTAAAGAAGTTTTTGAATGATCACAATATTTTGTTTAGGAGAGCTTACATTATCATAAAGGTAAATATTTATATTCATTGTAAATTACAGAGATGAAAATCACTATATGCCAAGTTCAAATTTTTCAGTTTCAAAATAACTGAATTAAAATTCACTTACTCCACAGAATGTGGCTGATCTTTACTTGCTGACAGTGGTGCACTTCTCTAATCTCAGCCCTCTGGATGGTTAGCACAGGATGACTACAAACGCAAGAGTCACCGGTACAATTTAGAGATTTAAGGAGACCCCATCTCAAAGTAAAAAAAATAAAAATGAAAAAAAAAAAAAGCCAGCTGGGCGCGGTGGCTCATGCCTGTAATCCCAGCACTCGGGAGGCTGAGGCAGGAGGATTGGTGCGAGTTCGAGACCAGCCTGGGCTACAAAAGTGAGCTCAGGACTAGCCTCAACTGCACAGCGAGACCCTGTCTCAAAAAGACAAAAAAAAAAAAAAAAAAAAAAAGAATGGGTACTGTGATAGTGTATTGAAGTGTCAGCTTGAAAACTAAATGCCAATCAGATGGCTTGAGCACAGTTCTGAATGTGTTCAAACGATTGGCTTAGCTGAAAGCAGAAGCTGCCCCCTAACTGTGGCCGGCACTGACCAATAGGCTTGCAGCCTCGATGGAATAAAGAAGGTAAGGAGGACGCATGTCTACGTCTTTGCAGGAGCTCCGGACTGCACCATCACCTTCTGACTTGCTCCTCTAGGCTTCCAGTACAGACTCCTCAGCCTTCCAGCACAATTAAATTCTTGATGTGGCCTTGCATGGGACAATGCAGTGACTTTCAGGCCTTTGACTTTTGCCTGAGTCCTTTGGCTCTCCAGGCCCCAGACAGCCCTTTGCATTCTACCTCTGACTCTGCAGATGGCCACTTTAAGCCTATTCTGTAAATCCTCTAATATATATCTGTTCCTCTAGTGAGTCCTAGGATGCAGCTCAGTGCAAAAGCTCTGGGTTCAATCCCCTGTACCAATCTCAAGCACCACCAAACTAAAACAATAAAAACTATCGATCTGTTTACCTAAGTCATAATTTTTAAAAAAAAATGCAAACACTACAGTCTGTATTTTCCTTTATATAACAAATTTTTTTTGTGAATTTAGTACTTTGGTCCAATACTTTTTGCATGCTTCACTCCTAAACTACAATAGCCATCAGAAAAAAAATATCACATTTGAATCAAGATTAAGGTTATTGATTAATATAACTTTAATTAATATCAATAGCCTTAACTGGTTAATTACAATAACCGCAGTCAAATTAATATCTAAATAGTACAAGTTAATGAAAACTGAGAGGGTAAGGAGTTACACATGGTAACTACATGAAAGCTGAAACTCTACATAAGTGATGAGGAAATTACAGAATTTTAAAATGTCCATCGCACTTTTGCAATTAAAGTAAAACTTAAATATCATAAAAAATTATTTCCCCTATCATATTAAAATCAAAGCATCTATAACAGAACATGAAATTTAACAGTGTACATTTTCCTGAATTTTTTAAAAACAATGTGGACACCTTCTGAAATTCTACTGCGTATTTCTTTCCCACTCATTTTAGTGAAGATATTCACAATTCACAGAAGCCTAGAAGAGAAACTGTACTATTTCATCCCCACACATCTCCCAGCTTACCTCCTGCATCCCCAAAACAGATCACCTGAAAAAAAAAATGTGTAACTTCACTGTCGCCAATAGGGGTTTAGAACCTCAGGACCTCCCTTCATGTGGCCCCCCCTGCCAGACAGATCAGGGGCTGTTTTGCATCACTTATTTTCATCAATGTACTGCAATGTTTGTAGTATCTAAGAAACACTTTCTCACAGGAAGGCCTGAACTCTAACAAAATTTACTTGCAGGTGTTGATCACAATATGTCAACTTGAGCGGATTACTAAAGCCCTTAGATGACCAAAGCAAGGCCTCGCTCTCTGTGCATGGCTAGCATGTGGGCCAGCAAACGGAGAGGAAAAGGCTTACCTGGTCATGGGCAGACCAACCAGTAGGCTTGTACTGTGGATCAAAAGAAACGAGAACGAAGATCCTTGGGCAATGTCCCCATGCTGAAGAGCTCCAGTCTTCCTGGGTGCATGACTCCATCCTTTGCTGCTGTCACCTCTGACCATTGCTGTCTGGGTCCCCAGTCGCTTTTCCCTTCCAAAGCAGACCAGCACCACCCACCCCAAGTGAGCTTCCAGCCTTCCACCCTTTGCTGACGCTGCATTCCTAAAGCTCCCAGTCTGCTGCTTTCATCTTATCACATGAGCAGTTTCTGGATTTCCCAGCTCTCCAGCACACAGATGGCCCTTGTGGATGCTCTCGAGTCTGACTACAAAATCTACCCCATAAATCCCCTGGCATAATAATGCATATTTTTATTGATTCTATTCTTCTAGATTACACTAATACAAGATAGTCATTGAAATAAGAAAACTCTAACAAAATTACTCAGTTGAACCCCCAAATAACCAGCTACAGTTCCCACCACAAAACGTTTTCCAGAGGTCTGTGAGCCATATTAAACCACATTTTACTTCTGCAAGATATCTGCAAAAACCTTTTAGCATGCTACTAAACAAAACCACAACAAAATGTCTTTTTCTCCCCACTAAGGTCTTAGAAAACATATAGAATTTTAGGAAAACACAACACATAAACTTGTTATTTATGTAATGTAATTGTGAAGGAAATCCACATTCTTACAATGTCATTGTTGAAGTCTGATGTTCTCTTAATTTGTCAGGAAAGCTAAAACAATTGTTATGGTTTATACTAGAAAGGTCCCCCCAAAATTCAGATGCTGGAGGCTTGAACCCCAAAGCAGAGCATTCACAAGCAGGGCCTCATATTCACTCATAATGACTCTGAGCTAATGAGTCACTGAGAACTGGGGACACCTGAGACAGAGAGGCTCACCAGAGGGACTGGCTGCCCTGAGCGGTGCCCTTCAAGAGTGTGCTGTCTGCAGTTTCTATCTCCTCTCACCCTCCTCTCCTCTGCCCATTCCTCACCCTGGCCTCAACAACACGAGCAACTTCGATCTGTCAAATTTTCCTGCTTATGTGAAACAGCCTTATCACACACTGCAGCAGAGCCAAACGGCCATGGTGTAGAACTTCTAAATCTCTGAACCAAAATGAACATGTCCTCCTTTCACAGGCATTTTTCTCATTGTTAAGTTGGGTGCTTATGTATTCTGCCTGAGTGGTGGGAAGCAAAGTAACACAGTCATATAAGTTGTGCCAACACAGGAAATATGAAATAAGGCCGAAACTAGACTACTCTATTTTGTGCTGCGGTGACAATACCACAGAACTGCTGTTGTATGGTAAGATTCATTTCTCTCATGGTTCTGGAAGTTGTGAAGTGGAGCTTCCACTGAGAGGCTTCTTGCTGCATTTATAGCATGGCATAAGCTTCCAATGGAGAGTTAAGAAGGAGCCCAGTGCACTTTAGACAGAGTACACTCTATACTGCCGGGAACCCACTCATGAAGGTAGAGACCTCACGACCTAATCAACTCTTCAAGCTCCTGCCTTATAGTACTATTGCATTGGGCATTAGGTTCCCAACAGATGAACTGTGGTGGACAAACCAAACCAAGGCCATTAACCAGGTCACCCAGTGAAAATGATTAACCCCAACAATTATGTTTATGTCATTGCTTCTACTGATAATTTTCAAATTGAGTGTTATGACTTCATTTTATAAACTGCAATCAAGTTTCAGAAATATGCGTCAGTGTGTTTTTTCATTTTTCTTCTAGGAACAGCATATTTTAGAAAAATTATATAATTATTATTATATAGAAAGTCAGAGTTGGCGATTATGCTTATACATTTTTCTATGGTGCATAACTGAACTCGGTAAGATTTGTAGCAATTTCTTATCTAGGGCCTAATTCATTTCTCCCTATAAGGGTAAGAGCAATATAATTAAATCTCTGTTAATGATGAACTTTAAGTTAAAAAAAAAGACCACCCTCCCTGAAGAACCTAAATCCTTTAATTGCATCAAAACATCTTAAAACTAGAGTAAGAAATTTAATATAGGGATAAGAGGATTAAAATGGTAAAGAACATGACACAATTAAATTTAAATCTTAGTACACACAGCAAAACTTACTACTCCTCCTTAAAATTCAAACCCTAACAGATCCAGACAGAATCTAAGGCATGTGACCAGAAGTCAAGCAAGAAATGTCTGCTTTCCCTTGAAAGAAACAAACTGTAGAATGCACACCTATTTTAACACCATGTTTGTGCATACCAAATAATTATTTGGCTTGATATTTGGTGAGTGGTATCTATTCCCAATAGTGTAACTGCCATATAGAATCAAAATTGCCGTCTGCACACTACACAACACAGGACAAAGTTGGCTCAAATCAGCAAACTCACTGTCATAACACACCAGTAGATGGCACATGGATCAGGCTAGTGGTGCGTATTTTAGTATGTTTTACATGGCCTCAATTTCACTGTGAAAAACCTATGAATTGAAACTGAACTTCTTTTGGATCTTAACTGGAATAACTTTAGTGACTATTAATCCTTTTTGATAAACAACGGAAAAACATAACCAATTTCCTTACATTTCTGAACACTTCCTTTGAAAGTTTATTCATATGTAAAATCTTTGGTTTAATTCTTCATAACTTCAAAGTGTTCAGGCTGTAAATAAAAATCATGAATAGTTTAAAAAGAAAAGAGTAGAATTGGAAAATATTATACAATTTTAAAATGTGGCTGTCTTTGTGTATTTCTTAAATGTTACTTCTATTTTTACTGATATGGAGCTTCAGAATCACTTAGTGATTAGAAACTACACAATGATAGAAACACAATAATCATGAAAGGCGTCCCTGTCAAATACATATTTTTTGTCCACTAAAATCTAGAATATAAAAGGAGTTACTGTATATGTTTGTTATTAAAACAAATTATTTGCTAATAGCATTAGCATATAATGGGCATTCTCCATTCCATAAGAGGAACCTAAAGGTTAATTAAAACACATTACCTTACCAGATGTCAAAAGTAACTAATGAGGTGGATATAAAACTAATAAACCTTGTTGTTTGTGTTCCATATACAAATCTATATGCCAAACATTACTCATTTCTCTTTAACTCTCAGTGGAGAAGGGTGTTTAATATTCCCACTTTGATTATAATGAGAAACTCTGAAAGGTTTCTGAGAGACAAGGAATACAAGTTCTGACTACGCAGACTCTTTTCCAAAGTACTGCTTCAAGTAGAAGTTAACAGCTGAATACAGGAACAAAGGCTGCCATCTCTCAGCTCTTATAAAGTGAACCCTGGATACACACAGTTCTTGTCCTTGGAAATCACTGAATTTTGATCAATATGACACAAAACATCTAATCATCAATAGGCCCCAAATGCTTCTATGTCTATAGACTTACTGTCATTAATTTAGAATGTCCAACCTTAAGTTACTTCAGCCTGCCCTGTCTAGTTGACCTTGGACCCTAGTGACGTTTTAAGAATGCCTTGCTCACTATTCATTGCAGTTAAATACTGTCATTCCAGATTTCTTGGTACAGCCGCTTCTGCACTTGAATAACTAGTCTTCTGTAAAATGAGAAGAGGCAGAAAGATAGCTTCATCCGATGATATTTAAGAAAAGTGTACAGAAAACTGCGATAAGCAATACAGAGACATTTTATTTTCAGTGGCTAAAAGTATGTCATCTATATCTGAAAATATACCTCAATTTTCCAGGACTAAGTATTTAGTCTGTTCTGTACCCCTATTCTTCATGGTTATATTATTCCTATTTTACCATGCAAAATATCAAAAATAAGATAAAGACTACAATTAATTCTTTATTTAATTTTTTTTCGAACGTTACAGAGACAGCAGACATCATGCTCAGCTGTTCACAGGAAAGCACAGAATTCCCGGGGAAGCTCAAGTTCACAGGCGGGATGACCGCCAGAACGCCAGGGGTCACAACCAGCGGCTTTTGCAGTTCTTGTTGTTTTTCTAGTTCTCTCAACTTACTATAGCATCTATTTTTTCAAACTGCCTCTCTACACCTCAGAGACACGCCTCCTGGCATATTTTGCTTTTAATAGAACAACACAACGTTCTCATAGGTGATATCACAATTTTACAGCAATTATTTTGTAATACGGCTCCCCTACCATGAACTCAAATAAATGATAGAGCTTACCTACAGACATATGCACTCTTCATTACAGAATGCTAAAATTGTAACATAAAACAGAAAATATGGTGCCAAAATAATTCCTTATTTTATGACATGGTGTAGGAAAATGATGACATTTCACAAAAAAATTAAAAACACAAGGAAGTGCAGGAGTTACTATTTTAAAATAAGCTATTTTACTATCATTGAAATCTCTTTTCATGCTTTTTGCTAATATTGCATCCCAGGTCCACGGAACAGTGCAGCCACAACTGGCTCTCTGCTTTCTGCCTCACACTGGCTTCTTTGCTTCTGAGGTGTTTTCTATACTCAATTATTTTTCTAACTACACCTGAGTTGAAAAGGCTTTAGGACACTAGGAAAACAAAATAGGAAATCCCTAGGTCACTAATTTGAGATAATACACTTAACCTTTTTTTCATGTAACAACCTCTTAAATACTGGTTTCTCCTCACAGCTGTCTGTACAAATTCCTTAATATGATACTGCTGCTGTCCGGTGAAGCACACCAGTCCCCTGGGGACCCCTGCCAAGCCATGCAGAAGTGGCCCTGCACGCGGTGCCTGGGCGGACCAGGTAGAGCCAGCAATACGCTCTGTCTCCACTCCCGTCACAGCTACTGCCAGCCCTGCTCACCCTTAGGAAAGCTGTCTGTGGTTAATTCATCCTAGAAATTTGATGAAAAGAGAATTAAAAAAATGCCTGCCCATGTCCGTCCCAATGCCCTTAGCTGCACAAAACACACCTGTCTTTGTAACTTCAGTCTTGCACCAGGGTACGAGCTCCACACACACTGAAACCTCACCTGACAATTGCATCATCTGCTGGTGCTGAGCATGGTGTGGGATTCAGCATAGACACTGGGGCATCAGCAAATAAGCCTGACAACTGGAGTGAGCATGGAAATCTCTGAGAGCAAAACCAAAGCCTTTGCGTTGGACCAGATGAAACAAAAGCATTGTGGAATGAGATACGCCTTATCCTATCACATGTCTTCACGTGTTTGCCATGTAAGAATGCTTGATTTAAAATTAGCGTTTGTATCTACTTTATTTCACATAGCATTAAGTTGTCTCATTGCACTCATTTGCCTGTGAATGCCTTAAATATTTCACCATTTGTCTTATATGAAAAACTCAAAGTAAACAGAGGAAAATAAAATAGACAAGTAGAAGGTAAGGCTCAAATAATGCTAACTCTCTATTCCACCACTTCAGAAATATTTCAGTAACTGTGTTAACTTATTTCCTTTACACTACTAGTTTCTCTTTGGTACACTACTAGCTTCTCTTCAGTGAAAAGGAAGTTTTGCTCAACACTCTGTCTCTTTCTTTGATGGTGTTCTGCCTGTGCCGTATAGTCTGAGTAGCACTTTGGCCATGGTGTTAAGATCCTAAGGGCCGGCCAAATAGCTCAGCGGTTAAAGCACCTGCAAGCAGGTTCAGGAGCCAAGTGTTCAATGCCCAGGCCTGCCATGCTGGCTCCGCCCCCTGGAGCACGCTGAGATGGCAATTGAGACTGGGTATGGTGGTACACGCCTGTCTTTCCAGCTCTTGGGAGGCTGTACAACATGCAGATCATGACGAGTTTGATCTAGTAGTGAGACCCTGAACAGCCTTAGGCTATTCCCCAAAATACAAAAATAAAAATAAAAATGATTCTGATACACAGTATATTAATTATTGTTATTCTCCAAAAAAAAGAAAAAATATTTGATCCTTATTAGTGTAAGCTTAGTACCTAAAATGATAGGGCCACTTGAAGTGGCTTTAGGGTGGGCACAAGATGTTAATCAGGAACATAAAAGTTGTGACTGAAACACACACCTAAATATTCTACTCAGATTTTCCCACTTATACAAGTGCCACTGTTTTCTTAATAAAAAATTAAATGAGAGAATAATGACACAATTATACTAGTTTATATCAAACACATGGAAAACAATGGCACAGATAACACAAAAGCTAAGTTCCATCTCTCTGATCTTCCATGCCTCTGCAATACCCTACCATTCTACTCACATATAAAGAAAAATGTACACACACACACACACACACACACAGAGTTTTTCATATTTGCACATTTCTCATCTTGTCTACCTCAGGAACACCTTATTTTATCCCATCTTTAGCACCCAGTACCAATCCTGCATTGCTTCTGTGGCCCTCGCTACAGCTGCCCTGGCCACCAGCAGTCAGCAGCACCTGACGTTCATGTCCCAGGACAACACTGGGATGACTGCAGCCTTGGGAAACTGCCAAAGACAGAGGGCCAGGGATAAGTGCTGACACTCTCAGCCTTTGTTTCGGTTATGGAGTAACAGATAATGGACACATTGCTCCACGGAACTTATAGTGTGCCATAGTGGCAACTCCTTAGTGCATGCCTGCCTTCACTGTTACACAAAGATCTTCCGACTTTTATCCAAAACAAGAAAATCTACAACAAACTTTTGTGTCTAATGTTGCCTTTAATTTTTTTAATGTATTTGGTTATTACAGGGTCTCATTACGCAGCTCAGACTCTAGTGATCCGCCTGCTTTGAGCATCCCCAGAGCTGGGATTACAGGCATGTGCCATTACACCTCGGCTTTTTGCTGGCTCAGCCTGCCATGGAGGAGGGGTTGGCATGGCATGTGGTGCCAGGGAATCAAACTGAAGTCCCTGTGCTTGCCTAAGCTCGCCTAAGCAGGCGCTTTAGTACACTGAGCTAACTCGTTGGACTCTGTATCTAGTACTGTCTTTCCTTTAAACATATCTAAGCAAAATGATCTTACTTCTGGTGTCTAATGAGTCTACCAAATTACTTACACAAAATCCCTGATAACAGTGCTGTTTTTTATAGCTTGGAGTGGTGGCACATGCCTTTAATCCCAGTACTCGGGAGGCTGAGGCAGGAGGATCGGTGTGAGTTCGAGACCAACCTGTGCTACAAAAGTGAGCTCAAGGTCAGCCTGAACTGCATAACAAGACCCTGTCTCAAAAAAAAAAAAAAGACAAAAAAAAAGCCAGTGCTGTTTTTTAAACTTAGACAGTTGTGAAGACGTGGTATTTCATGACCTTCATCCTCCCCCCAAGTAACTAAACTGTAAAATCTAAAACAATATCGAAAGTGAAAAACTTCTAGTCTTGTAAACACCAAACTTTTAGTCTTTCCACATCAAAAAGCCTCGTGGCTATGACGAGCATAGTACAGATTCCTGTGAACAGCTGTGGCACACACGCTTACTGTCCTAGGAAGCACTGCATCTAGTAAATAACTGCCAACTAGGTTCTAACTGCTCCTTTCAGGAAACAAAGACTAACTTCCCTTAAAATTCTTTTTAAATCATTTTTTAAAATCTTTTTCCTCTCCTTTTTGGAGTACACCCCTGCTGGCCATAGAAATGATCATACATTCTTCATGGATGATTTCTGTGCTGGGAAGGCGTAGAGCCATGGGGAACACTAGAGATGCTAAGAACGGGCTGTGCCCTACACGCTGAAGCTGCAGCGCCCAGGGATCCTGCAGCAATTCCACTTGCTCGTACACTTACCTGTGTTTCGTGAGGCCAGGATTACACGTACATTCGTAGCTGATGACCTCCCCGGATGTCTCCATAGCAAACCCAAAACTCAAACAATAGAGAAAATTGACAGCATTCACCTCATCACATAGACTGGTCTGCTATACTCTGTGATATCCGACCAATTTATATACCTTTCAGCTTGTAGATTTGCTCCAAAAACCCTCATTTCATAGTTCTATGTGCTGTTTCAGAGGTTCATGCAATGATTCTCATAAATACTTGACAAACAGTTGATAAACAGAAATGCTTTGTATTCCCTCTCAGCACGCCTTCCATATCTGCAGCAATAGAAGAAGACCAGAAGTGAGTACAAAGGGTGAGGAAGCCCCCTGAGGCCCCAAGCCCATTTTCTGCACTTCTGTCAACTGGCACAGCCTGGGAATGTGCTTGGAAGCCAAGCCCTGCTTTCAAGGTCGTTCATGTTTCTTCCTGGATCACACCCAGAAGAATGAGAGCTCAGTATAAGGAAAAGAGAAAGAAAAGCAGCACTACAGGATCACGCTTACTGCCATGATGCTACGCTTAGTATTTTTTTCAGCTTTCTTTGGGTGCACCGTAACTCCCCTCTGATTATCTTCCACTATTTTTATTATGTTTGAAAAAACTTCCTTCTCTGAACTACATAAAATGTATTAGCTATAATGAATAAGTTCTCACTGATGTGAACACAACAGTACAGGTGAAGTTTGGGATAATATAATGAAGAAGAGCCAGGCTCGAGGACTAGCATTTGCATGTGTCAAAGAGGCAGGTGCGAGCATTGCACCCTTGGGAGGGGGGCAGCCAGCCCCTCTGTGCAGCCTCCATCCACCCATCCAGGGTACAGTGTGAGGGCAGAAAGCTGAAGTCTGCATAGCATGGAGAA
Source organism: Myocastor coypus (assembly GCA_004027025.1). Taxonomy (NCBI): domain Eukaryota; kingdom Metazoa; phylum Chordata; class Mammalia; order Rodentia; family Myocastoridae; genus Myocastor; species Myocastor coypus. The sequence goes on along the minus strand of PVJA010013202.1, from coordinate 29,275 downwards.
CCTGGGAACAAAAGCTAGGCGTGGTGCCACACACCTGTAATCCCAGCGCTCAGCAGGCTGAGGCAGGAAGATTGTTTCGAGCTGGAGGCCAGCCTGGGCTACAAAGAAAGCTGAAAGCCAGGCTGAAGTGCACAGTGAAACCCCATCTCAAAAAGACAAAGAAGGGGGCTGGGGAGATAGCTCCGAGGCACAAGTGCCTGCTGGGCAAGTGCAAGGTCGTGAGTTCGAACCCTGGTCCCACCAAAAAAAAAAAAAAAAAAAAAAAAGACAAAGAAAAGAACGTGGAACAAAAAGCTTACATTATCTGCCCCGAGTTATACAGCTAGATTTTCAGTGTAGCAGGCCATATACACTAACCCACAGAATAAACAATCAGTTATGATAATTACAGAAAACTCAGTAACCTTGAAATTCTGTAACTGTATCTTTAAATCCCTGGGCATGTGAAATAAACAAATAAAGTAGAAAAATGCTACAGGAATTTATATGTTTTATAGATGTTAACATTTTATTGTCAGAGAAATTCATTTGTAAATTTATTGGAAAAGGTATACTTGCAAATATTTGCATTAGACTCATTGTAAAATAATTTAGATTTTAACAGAATTAATTATGAAAAGTGATTGACTTGTAACATTCTCTCCAGAAATCTTAAGCCTCTATAAATTCACTACCCCGAGCAGCAGAGATTTTTCAGGTCATTAAAAATGTCTCCCCACCATAATTTTGTATCATGGGGCTCAATGACTTATAGGGAAATTTTTTTATTAAAAATGATAAATAAATAGTATCCCTAGATTTAAATACTAATGAAAGCAAGGCATTTTATATAGATTAAACTATAAAATCTCACTTTAATTATCCCTGGTTGTATTTGCATGGTTATACGCACAATTATTTTAGAAAGAAGGGTACAGACTGATTTAAATTAGTCCAATAAACTGCATTGCAAGCTTTATTGTAATATCAGGTATGGAGCATAGATTTTAAATCTTTCCTAGTTTATTTGCAACATGGGGAAAGACATATTGAATAACAAATCAGAAAGCTTTATGTTATACGTTAATATCCAACCTAATAACAGGATCCATAGCCTAAATTTAAACTATCCAAAAAGGGGTTAATTTAACTGATTTTCTTTTTCTGTGTTTGTTTCAAAGTATTTTAAAAATCAATTTAGGAAGAATTTAGCAAGGGTTTTGTTTGTATCAACATAGCTAAGAAAGCAAATATATTTACTAAGTGAGTAAATAACCTCTATGACCTGGAAAATATAAATATTTATGGGGTATATCTGGAATTAAAAAATGTAATTTCTGATGTAATTAAAGAAAATAGGGGGCTGGGGAGATAGCTCAGTGGACTAAGTGCTTGTCTGGCAAGCATGAGGTCCTGAGTCCAATCCCCGGTACCCCCCCAAAAAAAGAAAAAAAAATATAGAGAAATTCATGAGAGATATGTTTAGATGACTTATTAAAGAATAGTCAACAATTGATTATTCACAACACTGTAGAAAATATAGATACTAGAAAAGGGATCAATCCTTGTTCTTTTCCAAATGTTTTCATCAGAAAGTGCATGTAAAATATAGATAATAAATTCATAAGTAACATGAAGGAAAAAGTTCACTTGTATTGTGTAATAAATCAAAAATAATTTCTTAGAGCCAGGGAGATAGCTCAGTGCAATAAGTGCTTGCTTGGCAAGTGTAAGGTCCTGAGTTTGATTCCTGGTACCACCAAAAAGAAAAAAAGGAGAAGAAGGAGAAGGAGGAGAATGAGGAGAGGGAGGAGGAGGAGGAAGAGGAGGAGGAGAAAGAAGAGGAGGAAGAAGAGGAAGAGGAGGAAGAAGAAGAGGAGGAGGAAGAGAAGGAGGAGGAGGAGGAGGAGGAGGAAGAGGAAGAGGAGGAGGAGGAGGAGGAGAAGAAGAAGAAGAAGAAGAAGAAGAAGAAGAAGAAGAAGAAGAAGAAGAAGAAGAAGAAGAAGAAGAAGAAGAAGAAGAAGAAAGAGGGGGAGGAGAGAAAAAAAGGAGAAGAAGACAACTGACACAATAGAAAATACTAATGTTGGGGACAGCAAGATGGCTTAATTGTCTAAAGTGTCTGCTTAGGCAAGTTTAGGCAACCACAGGGACCACAGTTCAATCCCTGGCACCACATGCTATGCCAGTCCCACTCCCAGCGCAGGCTGAGCTAACCATAATAAAAAAAATTAAAAATAAAAAAAACTAATGTCTTTAAATTCACCAAACACAAGTTCTATATGAGTATAAAAGAAGCCTACACAAACACAAGTGAGGAACGACAGGTCTTGAACTTGTTTAAAGCTTAAATAATTTTAACTATAAACATCATATAAATCAGCCAAAAAAGACTATCAATATTACCAGAAATATCAAATCAGAAAAAGGTAAATCTCCCTTCATCCATAAAAACCTTGTATGTAGCATGCTTTGAAGCCAATATAAAACATACTCTCTTACAAGATGGAACTACAAAAAGACACTGAGAATCTGTCTAAAGGAACAGTACTTAATGCTATACATAAAAAAAAGTTAAAAATGTAAAGCTTCTCTGATTAGGAACTTAAGAAAGATACACATTAATGACCTGGGAAACATGTAAAGAGCAACTAGAGAAAAGGCTTAGATTTACGGATCAAAGCCCCGTGCATGAGGACTACAAAAAGTTCTGTCTCAGACCTCCTTGGAAAGTGCAGACCACCACCCCTTGACAGTCCTCAACGTACCTTCAACAGTGGTTCTACTTTATGCATCTACTCATACAGCTATCTTTGCCTTCTGCTATTAGAGGCTTTACTGGCCTGTTCCTGCTCTGCTCTGTGGAGAATATCAGGGGTCTGATATCAATCAAGGGACTGCAAAGGCCTCTTCTTTCCTAGACTCGCTTTTATGATCTGGAAGTTTTCACAGATGCAGAACCACATGAATACCTACTGCACCTCAGAACTAGCTAGAACCTGCCAAGTACGGGAACACTCCATTGCAATCTGATGTAAGATTTAGGACATAAAAACACAGACTATTCATGTTGCCTGTAATATCTGGACATGGTTAATACTAAAAATTGTTCATGATTTAACTGAAATTCAAATTTAAGCAGTCAATGTGTTTATCCCACAACTCTATTTTCTACTGCAAAGTCAGCTGCAGTACATGCAATACCTGAACTAAACTGTGGAACCAGGAGTGCTCTGGAGATGATATATGCTTTTTCTATTTCACTGCTTTTGAGATTTCCCTCAGTTATTTAGTGTCATATTGAGAGTTAAACACAGGGCCTTTGCACTGAGCTATGTATACACATACCCCAATGCTTTATTATTTTTTCTTTGTTTAGAGATAGGTTCTCACTAAGTTGCCTACACTGGACTTGAACTAGCAATCCTCCTGCCTCAGCCTCCCAGATTCCTGAGAATTAGAGTCATGCTCCACCATTCATGGCAAATAAATGTTATTTTATATCAGCACAAGGTGAAATTTTTAATTTGCAACCATGATTCCTTTGCTTAAATAAAAAGAATTGATTTATTTTCTCAATCATACTATGGGTAGCAGAATCAAAAATGATAGTTTACTGAAGAGGCAATATTCCTAACCAAGGGCACAGACCTGGGATCTTACCACTTCCTCACTAGTTATCTTTCCTTGGCCAGATACTGATTTTCCTGATTTCAACAGCTCTACAGTGTCAACATTTTACAATTCCATTTTCCTAAGGAAGCTAAAATTTGGCTGCTTCTTGATGACTAAGTCACCATCGTGTTTGCATGTTTTGGAGGCAAAACAATCACAAAATTAAAGCTGCAGAATTTGCTAAAAGTCCTTAGATTTCATTAAAATTCATGTGTTTAAAGAAAATGTGTGCTATGGGCCAAAAATGCTCCTTCAAGATTTTCATAAAGAATTGAGGTTACTCATCATCTGCATATAATTTTAAATACTCGTTATTTGTTAGACATTCAGTTCCAAATCAGCTTTATTCCAGACCTCTAAAAAGCAGCTGAGCAGCTCCCGGGCCTCCTGCACATCATAACTCAGAGACCGAGAGGTCCCAGTGTGAGAAGAGCTTCTGTCCACAGAGGCCAGCTGCTCTAGCAGTGTCCAGATTCCTGCAGGCCAATAGAATGTCTTTCCACAGAGAATCTATCATGCCAGTTCATTTTCTCTTTAACTTTATTAACTTGCTACTATTAAATAGACCAGACCAACAATAAAGCTTAAGACCACAATCCTTCATAATGTAACATCTGGGCACTGATTTCAAGTACTTAAGTAACAGATTAGAAGAGGAAAAAAACTTAAATGCTAGTATTTAAAACTCCACAAAAGTCGGCAATGTTGTAGATCACAGGCTATAAGCTGTAGGCTTGCAGGCTGCCTGTTAAATTACATTTCAAATTTTAATTCAAAATTTGAAAAATAAAGCTTTTGTTTATCTAAAGTTCAGTGTTAGGGCTGGCAAGATGGCTCAGTGGACTAATGCACCTGCTTAGGAAATCTTAGGCAACTTCAGGCACTGTGGTTCAATCCCCAGCACCACATGCTGCACCAGCCCCACCCTAGGCCAGGCTGAGCTGACCATAATAAAAATAAATAAAGTTCAGTTTTCACTGGGAATCCTGAATTTTATTTATGAAAACTGGCAACTCTATGTGGGGACCAGTATAAGGTATCCACTCCTTAATGTCTTTTTCCTAGGACATTTGTGTTTTCTTTTTACTTACTATAGTACATGAACAAATGCACAATTTTCCGTATCGTTAGTATTCTTTGCTTTCAATACAATCAGTTTCGTATTATGAAAATTATAATCCAGAGATAATTCATTCTTTCGGTACCAATATTTTACCTACCTGTGAGTAATTTATTAGAAGACCACATAATAGAATATTTCTCTTCTTTGCTTCTACTGCAAATTCTCTTATCCACATTAGGCTTTCCATTTTCTGGCTGAGAGGTTCTAATTCAAAATCAAGAAAATACACCTGCAAAATTTTAAAAAAGGCCAGAGATTATCATTACCTTCAAGTTTCATCGAAAAAGACTCTAAGTGCAGTTATAACCAAATTATCTCACTAATTTATGTTGATTTCTACTTGTTTCAGGCTATATATATTTAAGAGATTGATAAATCATGTATAAGATATAATAAATACTGAGACTACAATATTAAAAAAAAACATTCATTCTATTTCAACATGCATCAGTAAAACGTATGCATATATTTTCATTAATTCAACTTGAGAATTTATAATGAGATAACATTTTCATATATATAGTAAGAAATATAAATTAAATTTAAGGGTAGAAATTAAATGTTTTTAGAACAATGAATATCTGGCATTTCTAATAATTATCTATCCGCTAAAGTAAACCCAGACAGCTTGATATACATCTTCTTAAAGCAGTATTACAGAGTGCTTGTTTAAGAAATACAGTGAGGATTTTAAAACATTCCATTCATTTAACTTTTAAGGACCCCGAGGTAATGCTTCTTCAGTTCTCCCAGTTACTGAGGTCCCAGGAGAAACTGTCTCTTAGGAAACATAAGAGGCCTAAAGCACAGCAGGTTTAAAAGCAAACATTTAAAGGTGTGTGCACACACAATGAACATTAGGCAAACACACACACTCTAACACAAAACCTTAAAAATCTCTTAGGAAATGCAGACTGCCTTTGCTATGGTTCCTGTCTAGGTGTCCCTCCAAGCCTCCTGCAGTCCTGGGGCAGCTTCTGCAGTAGGTGATTGATTACTGTGGGTGTGCATGCTGTACTTGCTCTGGGCAGGTAATTTGCATTACAAGGTGAGGAGCTGGGGAGAGGCTGGCCAGCTGCCAGAGCCGGGGCCCTCCCTATGCTCCCTACCCCAAACCCCTCTGAGTGCTCTCAGCTCTTTACCAGCACCATGAAAGGCTGCTCTCTGCCATGTGGTACTTTGCCTTGGACCTACCCTAGTATGGACTGAAACCTCCAGTAACCATGAGCAAACCCTTTCCTTCCTTCATTTTGAGTGCCGGGTATTTGTCCCAGCAATGAGAGAAGAGTAACTGAGACAGTCCTCATACATGTATTTATTACAGAAGTACATGAGAATGCAATCCAGCGGCATGTTCACAGAAATGCACTAACTTCCTTTTTACTCACCCACACATAAATACACTCCATAGAAAACTCGGAACCTTGGATTATGTCTTTTTTGTAATATGTGGGCACATGACTTTTTGTCCCTCTAATACTGCACTTTTGCTTTCCAGAGAAGCTGTATGACTTACTTAGGATGGAACTGAAGACTGAACGCAAGCCACCAGCATGCCAGCCACACACTTGAGCTGTGCGAGTAGCCCCTATGCCATCAACTTTTAATTGGAATTCTATAGTGCAAAAACATCCAGGTTTAGTAGCTATGCACCAACGACTTCGAGGAATGCTTTATTAAACACAGGTAATTGAAGTCACACACCTATAGTTATTTCCCTCAGAACTCTAAAATGATACAAGCAAAATATGACACATTCATTAAAATACATATGCATTTAAAAGCCTAGCAGTTTTAATCTATAATGAAATCAAAAGAATTGACAAAAGTAGGAAAATACTTTTTTTTCTTGGAAAAGTAAAACCAGAAATGTTGTTGTACCTGCAGTACAGCTGACTAGATGACCTTCTAATCTTGGGCTCACCTTAGTTCTTTGCCCAGAACGTATAGTGCTAGGAGTTTAGCTGTTTTGAGGCAGCACTGCTTACAGTAAAAGTGAGGTGCCTACCTGGGGAGCCACAGCCAGGCTGGATGGACTGTGAAGGAACCATAAAGACGCTAGCTGTAGTCCACACAGTTCAGCTTGCAAACAGGTGCTTGGGACCTGCACCCTCAGTGCTCATTAGCTAGGGTAAGAGTTACTAGGGCCTGTTCCTAGCCTCATCATCTACGTGGCAGCTAACAGCCCACCTTGTGTGGCTCCTCCCCTCACTCCGGAGCTGCTGCAGAATGGGATGTGGTGGTCCTCCACGTCTATGAGGTGGAAGGTGAAGATACACACCCAACACCACCACTGCACACAGCCGGACAAGTTAGAACCACAACAGCTACTTCTTACATGTCTGCAATAGGTAGCTGAAATCATGCCCCTGGCAGAGACTCGCAAACGGAAAGAAGGCTCAACCCCCAAACTGAAGAGAAGTTCAGAAAACAGTGTCCTGCTAACAGTCAGAAGCCAGGGCAAGGATGGAAGGAGTATAACTCTCTCTACAGTCCAGGCTTCCAGAGACCATGATACAGGGGCAGCGGGATTTGAGAGCACTCTACAATTTGGTATTTGAGCAAAAAGGCTCAAAATACAACTTAATTTTAGAGAATTGCATAATTCTATTGATAGATATCATGAAATTGCACGGGGTTATCAAGAGCTTATGGGAAAGAACACATGACCACCTTAATTTTTAATGATAACCTCTTTAAGTATTTAAAATGTGTAAGAAAGAAAGAATATTAACCTAAATTGGGGACCCGAAGAGGTGCTGGGTACAGAGCCGTCACAGGGAAGCTGGCCTGTAGGCAATGCTCCTGCCTGTGGCTGAGGCCTCCCAGGAGGTCAGAACGGGGAGAAAATGCACATTTCTCACTTCCTTAACGAGTAAAGGCTCGTGTTTCCTGCTCAGTGGCCCAACTGAGGATTTTCTCGTTGCCCTCCTAAGAACGTAGTCCTGTCCCTGTTTTGCTACAGTTCTCATCCAGGAAAATGGCGAATGGTCTGGTGCCCCAACTACATTATGTGGCACTGTAGGGACGGTGGCTCTCTCCATGGGTTCATTGTGTCCTAGCAAAAGAAGCACTGCTTTAGCCTTTCATGCACCCATGTTAAGATATTGAAACTCCTTCACGCCTTCTCCATCCTCGGTGACATGTTACTCCTTCAGTCCTTCCTCATCCTTGCTAAGATGTTGTAAACGAGAAAGAGATAAAAGAAAAACAACTAAGTACAAAGAAGAATCTCAGACTTCTTCAGTCAACAACCATGGTGTTCCACCATGGTTGCTGTGGAAACCAAGAAGGTATTTCAGCAGAGAGGAACTAAGAATAAGGCCTGACATGCTCCTGATCTGTAAGGAACAGGGAGGCTCATTGGATGCCAGAAACTTAAGATCTGTAACCCAGGAAGGGTCTGATGGCTGGCTTTATCAATAAATTCTGTTTTTTCTAATTTTTGGTCTGATGCAGAAAAAAAGTTCCTTCTCAGTATTAACTCTCCTACTTACCAACCACATAAAATCTTTGCTCACAGGAACACATTATAGTAAAAACACTATGATGAAATGAAAGAAATGGACAATAATTTGTAGAATTCCTACTCAGGGCACTCTAAAGGGGGACTGGACGTTATTTGCTCGAATGGAAATCTGTAAAACGCAGCTGATAGTAGTTCCCTGAAACAAAATTTCATGAAACGAAATAGCATTTGGCTGAAGCTCTGCACTATACATCCTAAGAATTAAAGATGTGTACGTGAGAGACATGAACTTCAATATCGCATTGTTTCTTCTGTGAGAAACTCAGAGAAAAATAAAGAGCAAAATAAAAGATGAATAATACGAAGTAAGGAGACAGAGCATTCTCAGAGGGAAAGGGGGGTCAGGAAATGGAGGCTAGGAAGGGATAAAGAATGAATAAAACGAGATGAAATGTATTCTATACCTGTACTGATGCCACACAAGGAACATAAAATTATTTCCAGCAAACATGCCAAAAAGAAAGGTGATCAAAAGATTGGGGGTGGGGGCAAAAGACAGGGGATGGAAAAAGGGCTTGAGGTGTGTTTTGTAAATGCATTAATTTCCCACAGAAATGCAAACACTGTGTACTACACACATGGACTAAAAAGCTTAAAAAATTTTTTTAAAAAGGAAGAATTAGAGCAAAACAGCACAAAAAATGAAGGCAAGTTGTAAACAAGCTGTTATACATCTACTCATGTGATTCTATACAGTCAAGTACTAAAAATTACAGGGAAACCTGAAGATTTGATTAGCAAGATGTAGGAGTAGTGTTGCAGGTCCTGGTCATGAACAGTCACTACGTGCAGGGCACCGGGGTCACTGACGCTATACCTCACAATGACATACGAGCTACAAACTTCGATTCTTGGGAATATCTAACCAATGTAGCAAACCTCAAATGTAAGGGAGCAGAAAGCATCTCACACTTCTTGGCCACCAGCAATAAAAGCTTGAGGTCAAGGAAAAACAGAAGCAATGTCCTGTAGGTATGTCCCAGTATCATGAACTTTTTTTTTTTTTTTTCCCTCAAGTGTTTATGAAGTAATGAATGAGACATCTAATTACCTTCAGTTGTAATATATTTTTTTCACTAATTTTATTTTGAAGAGTAAAAACAGAAGCAGAAACAAATGCAAAAAAAGGCAGAAACAAAGTAACATATAATAATACATATGTCACAGATTTTCAAAATAATAGTAGTTAATTAACAGTGGTTGTTTTATTATTTATTTTTATGATCAAATCTATTGCTCATATTAACAGGTATAGTTATGCAAAATTGGACAAATAATTGAATATTAATGATTGCTTTCTAGAAATCTTAAGTTTTTTCCTTGTCTTTTTTAAAAAATTTATTTTAAGGACAGCATAATAATTGATAAGTCGTTAGAAATGGTAGACATTTAGAAGACCAAGATGAGAAGTTTTCAACCTTGGGTTTTGTATTACACATTGCTATCCTTGATGTAGTTGCTCAAATCACAGATGTCAGCATACACTTAGTCAAGGTGAAAATTCTAAACATTAAGTGCAATTTTCCAAAAAACTGATGGAAATTATTAATGCAATCATCTCAGCCATCCAGTACATATACTTACATGTTTTACTCCTTTCTTTCTTTCCTATCTTTTCTCCTCTCATCTTTATTCAGTTTCTTTCTTTTTAACTTCAGTTTCTTTCCATCTTGTTATATTGATTGTACCTTTCACGTTTTATTTATTCTTTCAGGTTCTTACGTCAGAGAGATGATACAGTATTACACATATGGGTCTGATTTGTTTCACTTATGAGCATAGCCTCTAGTTGTATCTACTTACCTATAAAGGCTTTCAGTTTGTCTTTCTCTATAGCTAGTAGTATTCTATTGTATCAAAACATCATATCTTTTTCACCCATTCCTGAATTAATAGGTATTTCAATCATTTCCAAGATTTGGCTATGACAAGTTGTGCTCCTATAAACATGGTGCACATATACCACTGTCACTATGGTATGTTTTCAGTTCTTTTGAGAAAATACCCAGAAGAGGAATAGCTGGATTGAATGGGATTTCCCTATCAAAACACCACCAATGTACTGCACAGATCTACAGAAAACATTCTTAAAATTTATTTGGAATCAGAAAAGACCTACAACAGCAAAAGCAATCTTGGGCAATGAAGACAAAGCAGGAGGCATTACAATCCCTGACTTGAAATTTCTTTCTTTTAATTATTTTTTATATATTTAGTACAGGGTACACAGGGTCTCAATACACAGATTGGACTCCTAGTGATCCTCCTGTTTTCAGGCTCCCAAGCCCTGGAATTAACAGGTGTATGCCATCACGCCCAGTCTCAATCACTGTCTCGGTGTGCCCTGGCACTGGGGTCAGCATGGCTTATGGTACTGGGGATTGAACCCGGGTCACTATACTCTGCAACACAGATACTTTAGTCTCATGATCTATCTGGCCAACCCTTTCCTGACTCAAAATTATACTATAAAGCTACTGTGATAAAATCAGCATGATACTAGCAAAAGAAAACAGATCCTGGGATGCATGGAACAGATTAGAAGATGCAAATACAACTGCAAACACCTCAGCCATATTATCTTTGACAAAGGGGCCTAATAAGTTCACTGGAAAAGGACAGCCTCTTTGACAAATGGTGCTAAAACATGGCTCTCCGCATGCTAAAAACTAAAACTAGACCTAGGTTTATCTCCATTCACTAAACTAAAGTTAAAATGGATTAAAGATCTAAACATTAAAACAGAAACATTAAATCTCCTGGAAGAGAAAGTAGGTGGAAATCTTGAAGTAACAGAAGTAGGCAGTCAGTTCAAAAATAAAAACCAACCTGCATGGGAAATACCCCAAAGAATCAACAGCTGGGGTCTGATCTTACTGATAAATTTCTGCATGTTCAAAGAAATCACCAACAGAGTAAAAAGACAACCCACAAACTGGGGAAAAAATTATAACCAATAATCGCTCAGATAAAGGACTTTTATCTAAATTATGCAAAGAACTAAAAAAGTTCAACCCCCAAAATTTAAAAACCCAATCCAAAAACAGGCATTGGAGATGAATACCCATTTCTCAGAATAAGAAATGGCAAACAAATACATGAAAAAAGTATTCCACCGCCCTGGCCATTTGAGGAACACAAATTTAAATGACACTAAGGTACCATTTCATCCCTGAAAGAATGGCTATCATAAAGATATCAAATAATAACCAATGCTAGAAAGGCTGTGGGGAAAAGGGAACCCTTTACCACTGCTGGTGGGAATGTAGACTGGTAGAACCACTATGGAAATCAGTGTGGAGACTCCTCAAAAAACTAGTACTAGAAATCCCAGTATCATGACTCTTAAGAACATACTCTATGCAATGTTACTAATATTCAACTTTACAATAAAACAACTAGCATATTTATGATTTTGGGAGTGGGGTCCATTTATGCAAAAAAAAATTTTCATTTTTTAAAATCAGGAAAGTTTATACATTCAGCAAAGTTTTATAAGTATTGTGGTAAATGAGGAAAAATGTACATAGTATGTACTAAAAAAACACACGCTAGATAGGTTCACATCCATTGAAATGCAGCAAAACACCTTAACTATCTTGAGTTCTATAAGTGTGCTAATAGCTACATCACATAACTTTGCCTTTTTTTAATATCATTTTTCACTGTCCACTAACTCACATGAAAATTATGATAAAACTATTTCTCATTAATACGGCATTTTAAACAATTCTTTTTTATATAGGCATATGTAAAAAAGATAAAGACATTTCCCTCTATTGTCCAAAACAGAATCTCCAGCTGCACTTGAAAGAAAGGTAGCAAATGTGCTCTTGCACACTGCGCGTTGCCTGAACACTCAACATGTGGACAGCCGCATGACTCTGTGGGTGGTACAGCTTCTGGCGCTCAGCACTTGGAAAAGGCTCCTCTGAGCCTCGTCTGTCTTCTACATCCCGCTCTACACATGCTTTAGATTTGTCAAGCAACCATTAAATATATTCTTGGCCCCCAGATGAATTCCAATTAATTTTTTATATTTTCAAATGTGATTTTTTTTTCCTCTTGTTTCTCAGAACAGATACGTTAATTGAAAGAGTGTAACTAATATTGAGCACAGGATTCCTTGAAACCCCACATTTAACACTTTCCCCTTATCCCAGGGTCCACGTTCACAGGAAGGTTAAGAGAAGAAAGTTAAGAGTGCTGGTATGAGGGGAAATACTCTGTTTATTTGACTAGGAAGAAAGTTAATTTGTGAAGCTTAAGCATTTGCCTAAAGAATGCACTGCTTAATGCCCACCACAGTGGAAGGAAGTACAGTCAAAAGGAAAGTTCTGCTAATTATCAAATAAAGAACTCTGAATCAGTAGATAGGCCAGAGAGTCTTTAAATCCACACAATAGACCCTTCAAAATTATCTACATATGTGTATAGAAAAATAAATTGACTGAATTAGTCCCATCATCTTCAAAACATCCCTTTTCAAAAGCAGTATGAAGCAAACCTAATAAATGGTGAAACTAGCCAATTACTAAACACATCAAAGGAATAGTTTATCTCAAGAATTAGAAAAAGTTTTAGAAAATCTTTCATCTTACTTCAACTATTTATGAGTTATATGGATTCTATTAATGAAAATTACTTTAATGAATAGTACTTTTGAAAAGTAAAAAGAGAACAAGTATCTAATATTGAACCACTTCAATAAAGAACAAGTTTAAACAAATGTCGTGAAAGACAACTTATAATCTTAATGAATAGAAAATAATTAAGTTAGAAGCTATCATTGAAATTCAGAGCAAATGTTTAAAAACTCTTTCATGAATGTTGACAAACTACAATACCAGCAACATTGCTAGTTGAAAAATAATGACTTTTAACAATAAAGTAGTAAATAAGAAAAGTAGAGCTCACATTAAACTGTTAACCATGCAAGCTGGCTGAATGGTAGACCAGTAACACAGCGCTGTGTTACACGCACCAGCCCTTGGTTTCAGTCCCCAGTGCCACAAACAAACATTAACCATACAAGAAATTTAAATGTGTTTTGTGATTCAAACAATTCAAAAGTAAATGTTTTATACTATCAGTACAAATGCTTCCTTTCAGTACACATTGCTTCAAATACTTTCTTAAGAAAGAAAAGCCAAAATGTCAGAGATTCACATTTAAGTAATTAAGTAAAAAGCTTTAAAAGCGTTTTTAAAACCATATTTTAAAAAAAATACTTCTAGTCTGTCTTATCAGAATTTAATTTTGTCCCTGCTATAGTGTAGCACAATTACCTTAAGCATGACAAATATCTACAAGTACATTAACTAAAATCTCTATCATCTCCAACAAATCTTACAATCAAGTTAAAAACAATCTACGTCCCTTTGCCTCATCAACGTTATTTAATACCTATATATTTATTCATTTATTCTTCCTTGAAAAACCTACCAGAGAACACAAATCATCCATGAGGAAAGTTACAACCAAAGAGGTAGAAGACTCTCCCAAATTCCACTCTTTACTGTACCATATCTGCACAAACACTGCACCACTTCCAATATAGTTGAGTTCTGAGCAGCAAATTGTAGGTTTATAAGACGAAAAGCAAAAAACCCATTTAGCATGGCTAAGCTCTGAAACATCATGACCTAGGAGCAGCCTGCAATGTGGGCAGCCAGCTGCTGAGCTTTGTGCCTGCCTGGCTGACCAAGAGCTGCGGCTACTCTCTACTGCTGCCGGGCATAGAAAAAAGTCACACCGCATAGTGGATCCCAGGAAAAGCTCAAAATTCAAAATTCAAAAGCCAGTTTGTCGGGGGCCGGGCAGGATGGCTCAGTGATCTAAAGCGCCTGATTGGGAAAGCTTGGGCGGCTTCAGGGACCGCAGTTCGATCCCGGGTACCACATGCTGCGCCAGCCCTACCCTTGGGGAAGGCTGAGCCGGCCACAAAAGTGAGTGAATAAACAAAGGTTCTGAAACAAGAAAAAAATAAATAAATAAAATAAAAAAATTCTTAAAAAAAAACAAAAGCCAGTTTGTACTGATTATATATGTCTTTTGTACAATGGCAGACTGAAAACCACCTCAAGTTGAACCATCTTGAATCAGCACCATCTGTACGCTTCAGTGAGCTGCAAATATTTTTACATTAAACTCATTATCACTTCAACAATAACTGATTTGAATGTCTGCAAGCCACCTTGATCAGCATTATGTATTTTGTTTTGTTGTTAAAGCCTTGGTTCAGGGCCTCACTAAGCAGCTAGGACTCACAGCGACCTTCCTTTCTGAGCTGCCCCAGAGCTGGCATTACAGGCATGAGTCACCAGTCTGGGTCTCGGTGGCCAGGTCAGCTTGCCCAGGGACAGAGCTGGCACAGCCTGGCCTTTGGTGCTGGAGATTGAACCCTGGTTTCTGCACTTAGTCTGCTAAGCTACCTCACTGGCCTATGTGTGTGTGTGTGTGTGTGTGTGTGTGTGTGTGTGTGTATGTATGTGTGTTTTCAAGTAATAAATATTTTTGGATTCTACAAGTAAAGAAACCTTGTACATTTGAGGAAATACTATTAAGTAAATTACACTATCTAGAATATATTCCTATATTTGCCGATGATTTTAAAAGATAAATAGGTAGGTGGACAGACAGATGGGCTTTGAATGTGTTTCACCAGGGAAAATAATTGTAAAAGTGCTTCTCATGAAATACAGTATCTAGAGTACAGAGAGAAAATGTGACAAATCTAAAAGATAAGAGCAAAATGCAAAATGTCAGGCACACATAATATGTAGGCAATACTGAAATGTCCCTTACCAACTCCTCTCTTCCTATGCAAAAATTAATAATCTGAAAATAATGTCAATCGTTATAAATGTCTTAGGACTTGTCATACAAATATAATCAATCCTGGAGAAGGCTCTAGATGGTGTTGAGAAGGAACATATGCTTCAGATATTGGATAAATCATGCTGCATGTGTCTGTTAAGGTTCCTTGATCAGAGAGTCGTTTAGGCCTTATCTCTGTTTACCAATTTTGTCTGAATGGTCTGCGCACAGCTCCCCGCAGGGTGTTAGTATCCCTCACCAGTACATGGGGTCTATTTCTCCTCTCTGAACCATGCATAGTTGTTTTATATGCTGCAGTACTCCACTGCCTGCTCCATGCATTTGCAAATGCTACAGTGTCTTGCTGAACCAACTCCTCCAATAGCGTGCAAAGACCTTTCAGTTTTTTTGATTTAATTGCATTTTATCAGACACGAGCACAGCAACGCCGCTCTCTTCCAGCATATATTTTCCTAGCCCTTCATTTTCATTCTATGTATATCCTTAAGTGACCCTGTTATAGTTGGCCCAAAGTTGTGAGTCCTCTTTAAAAACTTCATTCACTCACTAATGTTTTAAAGTTAAATAAATATACCATGATGCAGCAAGTGTAGCTTACATACCCCCTTCTAAAGAAATATCTAAAAAAGAAGTCTATGCAACACAAAAACGTATTAAAATAGATAAAATATATCAGACCAAGAGAGGGGATACACCTAGCATGCTGCTGAAAACAAAATTTGAATTTTCAGTTTCTAAATTAGGATACATTCAGCTACAAATAGCAAAATGTCTCACATTAATAGTGATAAAATCATGGTATGCATATTATCTGTTTCACTTTTAAGGCAAAAGTTCTTAATATATGAAAGTTTTTTTAAACTAAAGTCTCAGTGTCCAGGCTGCACTGCAGCGCCGGCACTCTGTGACGAATCCGTGGGTTCTGAGGTCCAGCCTGTGCACTCACTCCTGAAGGTTTGGCACTACCACCACTTCAACTGGTTTGAACAAAAAAGAAAAAGCATTAACTCAGAATTCATAACATACAGGCTAGGGTCAGACTGAGTAGATTGTTAATTCATTGGTTCAATTTTATGACCCAAAAAAGCCCAAATTATTTTCTAATCTGCCACCTTCTGAAAAGCTCTGCTCAGGGTCCAAGGATGATTGGTGCAACCAGAGAACACTTTTACACTTGAGCAAATTCAGAATAAGAGACATGTAAGTCAACAATAATCCTGGCACAAATTAGAAGCAGAAGTCAACAGGCCCTACAGAGAAGACGGTCAAGGCTAAACCTGATAGCATTACATAAATTTTATATCATAGTCATCCTGATTAATGATGGAACAGAGGCATTCGTATTCACAATCAATAAGATATGACATTTAGAAATTGTGTGTAGTCCCTGAAAGCCTCATGTAGTCATGGGTGGACTCCTAGAGTTTGTGATGAATTCACGATGCAATGCTGCGACTATGGGTGTGGGTGCTGCGCCCGGTGTGAGGTAGATGGTTTGATGCAACATAAGGGAGCAGGAGAGGCTGCTGCTCGTCGGGCACGCACACTGCAGCAGCTGCTCCTCCCTATTTGCCTTTGCTGTTTTGTTCTCCTCTGCCACCATGAATTCTGCCCTCGGCCACATGCCGCTGTGCCTCGGAGCCAGCCCAGTATGGACTGAAATCTCCCCAAACTGTGAGCTAAATAAACCTTTCCTTAGTTTTCAGTGGCAGGTATTTTGTCCCAGCAACAAGAGTAAAGTAACCAAGACACAAATTAAGGAAAAAAAAAAAAAAAGAGTCTGGGCAGGATCAGTATCCAAATACAAGGCACCATAAAAGACAACTTGACTCAAAGCACTAGACAGAGAGGACAAGGCTCAAATTCTCCTATGGGAGAAACCCAAAGTCTGACAGTTCCGTGAGTAAGAAATAGTTAATCAGTTATCATTTTAGATTTATAATGGACACTACTTAATCAATTCTGCATCCCGCATTGGTTACTCTGAACATCATTTGTCTATTTGTGTCACTATTTATAACTGGTATCCTTGTCACTTTCTTGGAAAAGCATCCTGAAAGTCAATGAAAATGCTCAAAACTATTCTGTACAAATTTTCACAAGGTTTCAAAATTGTGTGTGTGTGTGTGTGTGTGTGTGTGTGTGTGTGTAAGAACATGTAAGTACTCCTGATTCCTACAAGACAACTGATTCAGTTTCACTTCCTAGAAATGTAAGGGCCTCTACTTGCTCTTTATCTTAAACAGGTGTTCTCCACCTGTTAGAGAGCTGAAGTCCAGGACCAAATCACGCGCAGGCTTGGTTTTTGCTGAAGCCTCTTCTTGCAGATGTCCATCATATCTTCACGGGTCTTTACTCACCACGACCGTGCCCAAACTTCTTGTAAGAGTACAGTTGTTCATATTTGTCAATGCACTATAAAATATATGAACTCAGATGAAAAGAGTTTGCATGTCACACCATTTATCATTTCTTTGTGTAAGGAAAACTCCAGGTCTCCTCTACCAGCTACTTTGAAATACTTAATTAGATGTTATCAGCTACTTACAACTGACTATCCTGTGGAACATCAGAAGTTATTCCTACCATTAAACTATACCCTCGTAACCATTTAACCATCGCCTGTTCCCACAAACTTCTACAGGATTTGGTGTGTTGCCGTGTTTGTTGTTGTTGATGTTGCTTCTCCCATGAATTAAACTCAGGGCCTTACATTTGCCAGGCAGATGTTGTACCCCTGAGCGATACCATGGTACTCTGGTGTATTTTAGTTGACGAATTTAATGATTTATTTACATTCAGTGTAATGTTTGATAGGTAAGGAGTTACCACTAACGTCAAAATCTTAACAGTATTATAGGTTATTTATTCGTTTACTTGTAGCTAGCTGTTTTCTTCTAGCATTATGTTTTCATTACTTTTTATTTTGTGTGTGTGCATACCATAAGCATTGGCTTCGTGGGTCCCATGAGTATAACATAACATATCTCAAAGCAGGTTGTTTGCTTTGACCAAAAGAAAGTACAACCCTCTCCCACAATTTCCACACATTTGAATTTTTATGTCATATTGGACATCCTTTCATACTTCCTATATCTTAAACCATTATTAGGTATTCATTTTTGCTTGTAACCTTGATACCAAAGCTTACAACCTGCATTGCTTACAATCTGCATTGCTCTAATACTCGAGAGTACTAAGAGCATTCTGAATGTTACCATATACTTTTACAATTCATATTTCCAGATGTTCTTGTGTGTGTCCTTTGCATTCTTTTATTTCAGCTTTACAAATTCTCAGTAGCATTTCTTGTGAGACGGACAGACAGGGAAAGACTCAGGTTTTGTTTGTCTGGGGTAAGACTGCATCTCTTTGTTTCTGAAGGACACTTCACAGGTTGATGGCCACTTCCTGATTTTTTCCTTTACCGCTGAGCCTATCAACCTATGCTTTCTGGCCAAGAGCTTCCTGCTGAGAGGTCTGTAGCTGTATCACAACACACACATTACTTGTTTCTTTTGTTCTGTTCCATGTAGGGGCCTCTCTTTGATTTTTCATGATTGAATTATAAAGAATCTTAAAGGTGACGTTATTTGCATTGAAATGTTTAAAGATTTTTTACTTTCTTCTGCCTGCAGAGTTGTATCTTTCTTTAGATTTGGAAAGTTTTTGGCTATTTTTAAAAATAAGCTATTGACCTCTGTGTCCATTTTTCCTTTCTAAGATCCTATTATTTGAATATTTTCTTCTCGATGCTGTTCCATAAATCCCATAAACTATCTGCATTTCTTTTTTAGGGAACAGTCTACAGGGTGTCAAGGGTTTGACTACTAGGTGGGATTCATAGTGATTCTCCTGCTTACAGCCTCCCAAGAGCTGGGATTACAGATACATGCACCATGTCCAGTCTCAGCTGCCATCTCAGCATGTGCCAGGGCAGAGCTGGCATGGCAGGCCCAGGGACTGAACCTCCGGTCCCTGCACCTGCTTGCAGGAACTTTAATCCACTGAACTATTTTGCACTGTTCTTGATCCTTCTGGTTGTTCATCTATGCCTGTGTATTTAAGAAAGCAGGAACCTTTCCAGCTTTTACCTACTAGCTTTGTGAATGTGCTGTGGCAGGCATGGTATAGGCACATGAGGGTCCCTGGGATGCTGAAGCCTGCCGCTGTGAAGGCCTCTGAACCCAGGGCTACAAACAGTAGCTCACCATAGTCTGGAGGTCCACGGAAAAGTCCTGTGTCTCATTTATTTTTCCCATCAAGAAAAGGGTGTTGCGTTTTGTTTTGTTTTGTTTTGATTTGGAGACAGGATTTCACTGAGTCATTAAGTTATCCAGGCTAGACTTGAACTTGTGATCCTCCTGCCACTCACTCTCTGAGTGCTTGGATTATGGTCATGTACCACCACAGCTAGCAAGGGTTTTCTTACTACTGCCCTAAAATGAGGTTGTGATGATACATAGGTTTACTTAGATTTCCTGAAGGTATGTTTTGAATGAATAATTGATTTTTCCAAGAGAATACAACACCTAGGAGCCCTACTATGTGCCACCTTACTCTACCTCCACAGAGCATTCTATCATTGTAAAAAGGCAACAATGAACAAGTTTATATAAAAGCAAAGGAAACTAGTTTAGTGTTATTGCTAGTCATGCATTCCACTTAATTCATCATTAACTTACATGTCTATTGTACCTGAGAATTTTCATTTCTGCCTAGTGTTACTACAAAAACCAGACCTATATTTCCATTTGGAACAGCTAAAAGAGTAAACACACTATATAAAACTGGTTTTAAAGGTGTTCCACATGAGACTGTGACAGAAGAGCAGGCCTTGAGAGGTGAGGAGCAAATGCGGTGCGCAGCACGGGTGTTCCATCTTACTGCCTGAAAAGGGTCTCAGGGTAGTGTGGGCTACGTCCCTGAGTGGAAAGATGAAGTTGGGAGTGTGGGAAGATCCCAGTGAGCTTCTGAATGCCAAACACAGCAGAGCTCCAGAGAGAGAACTCTGAAGATTATCCGAGCATTCCACTTATGATGGCGGTGAGCAGCCAATGGGCACTTGTAAGAAAACTTGTCCAGATGAGTGGAATCGGTGCTTGACGTACAGGACAAATAGCAATGGCAGCCATGAGCCAGGCCAGAAATTCTTGTAGCTTTAGGACATTTGGCAAATGATAACACATTTTAAAGCAGAAAACATGACATATTATAAAGGGAAAAGTTAATGATGAAAATTGACATAGAATTAAAATAAAGAAGGACTTTAAGGCATATGCTATACCACTATTCCAGTTGCTGAAAGTCATGGAATGGCAAAAGATTAAAAGTAGAGAAGAAAGGAGGCCATAACACACAGAGCTAAATAGAACATCCACAGCTAAACCTGTATCTGAGAGCTGGGAAGAACATGGGAGGGGATTAACAGCCAGGCGTGCCCTGAGACAGCACAGACTGGTGCACCGTGAAACGCAACAGAAGCTATTTAAAATGAAATGGAAAAAGAGGAGTCTCAAAACTAGGACAAATCAACAGACTACCAGTGACATGCAGATCGACTGCAAACAGCCAATAGACAAGGACTCAAAATTCCAAAAAATGTAAAACCGGAAAAAAAAATCTGAAAGAATGCTGAAAATTTGCTATATTAGATGACAATTTAGAAGTCTGAATATTACCATTCTTGAAACATGTATGAACAAAAGCAATTCCCAAGTATAAAAGAAGCAGGAAATTATGACCCCAATGAGGAAACACACGCATTACTTTAATCTCACCCAGAATTAACAGAGCCATTAAGATTCGTAAACAAGGATATCAAAACTTGTTATATATTAATACCATATTCCATATATTAAGAAGGTATGTAGAGAAATGCAAAGTATAAAAAGGACTTAATTTAAACTTCTAGAGGAAAATGATACTTACGATGCAAAACACATTTTAAAAAATTCAAGATGGTCCATGACTACAGCATGCTGAACGCTAGTAAATAGCTGGAGAAGGCAGGAAGAGAACACCTGTTTGGCAAATGGTTTCATCACAGTGTACAGTAACAATGAATGGGTATTATCATATATATTGATAGAGCCTTAGCACTTGTAATACATTTGAAGGTGATTTTTCTCTAATTTATTTTTCTGGAAAGTGCACACGCTACTCATTTCGAGGATGCTGGACACCTCTCCTTGAACAGGATAGTCGGAATGGAAGAAACAGCCCTTCCTGTAGTTAACATTATAACGATCTAACAAATAAACTTACTGCATGATCCAAATAGAATCCAGACATAAACAGGAGAATGACTGCAGTAATATATTTCAGACTTTAATTTTCATCAAAATTAACTGTTATTTACTAAATGTATAAGTACTATAGAGTTGCACATATGAATTAAAGGCCAAATTGGTGGGCATCATTGTTCACTTTATATGGTGAGCCATTTAACATATACTTTGGAACAAAGGAAAAAAGATAGCTCCTCTGAAAATGTTTGAATGCCACTTCATAAATTAAATTTTCAAGATTAACAATCTAATTTAGCAATGAAAACACTTTAGAAGTTAGAGCTACTTTTGGTGCATATGTAAAATAAAATATAAGCAATTATTTACTGACACAGACATATTCATTAAAACTAAAAGCAGGAATCTGTTAGCTAATTAAGGTCTTGAGAGGACCAGAGAGATAAGTCAGCGGCATAAGGGTCTTCCTAGCTTGCATAAGTTCCTGAGTTCAATCCTTGGTACCAAAAGAAAAAGAGATTTTAAAACAAAAGTTGTTTTTCTCAAAAGCAATCTACAAAATTGAATAATTGAACTACATTAAAAGTATGGAGGGTAATAAAAAGTCAAAATAGTCAAATTCACAAAGTTTAAATTTATACATGGGAACCAATGAACTAAAAACTCAGATGAAACTAGCAATATTATCATTAATACAAGGGAGCAGTTATTATACATTTCTGGCATCGTTAAGTTCTGGGATTCCTACTGTATCTTACACTTTACTCATAGCATCAAATGTTCACCTGTTTGAGACTGCCCAAAGGGACCCTGTCTCAGTTACTTTTCTCTCGTTGCTGAAAAAAAAAGAAAAAGAAAACACCTAGAATGAAGGAAGGAAAGGTTTATTTAACTTACAGTTAGTAGATGTTTCAGTCCTTACTCAGCTGGCTCGAACGCAGAGTAGCACAAGGCAGAGAAAAGCCATTCATACTGGTGGCAAAGAGCAAAAAGCAGAGAGAGGCATAGCAGCTCAGGCAGCTAACTAGCCTCTCTCCCCTCTTACACTGAAATGCAGAGTCCCTGCCCCAGGGCGGGTGCAGCAACTAGACACAAACTGTAGCAGACCTCCACCACCACACACAGCCTGGCCTCCCAGAGCTTCCTTTGAAATCTAGGGTGAGGAGCTTCCCTATCCTACAATTCTTGCATTCTTCACGCCTACGAATCTAGGATCACGTGGAAGATGCTAAGATCTGCTGCTGGTGTGAGTTGCCTCTGGCCTTGATGGCTTAGCACAGAAATTCCAGGAAAATAACTCACTACCATTGCTACATAAGTAGGGCACCTGGAGAAACTCTCCTCAGACAGAAGTCTTTGAGACAAAGTTACATTCTAAATTTGCCTTTGTGGCTGGCACTGAGTAGGGTCTTGCCAACTTCTTGATGTGCTCAGATCATCTTCTATTTGTGAAATGCCTGCCTTCTCCTTACACATATCGCTATTCTGGCCATACTACAAGTCTTCAAATATTTGCACCCTGCAACCTCATTCCCTGTTCTCACTATGAATCTGACTGTAAGCGCAGGTCATTATGCCACGGTGTGAAGAGTATGCCGCCATGAAAATTCTTTCCACTAGAGAAGTTAATCTGTCACCTTTAAACCCAGCCTCTCATAAAGTCTCACAGCATGAACATAATGCATTCAAATTCCTTAACAAGGTAACAAGAATGGCGGCTGGCTCAAGTCCCAGCACAGGCTTTATTCCCAGCTGAAACCTCGCGGCCATCACCTTTACTGCCAACATTTCTATCAGCATTCTGGTCCCCTGACCCCTTGCCTACATAAAGCATTACGTTCCACACACAGCCTTCTAAGTTATCTGTTAACATACTCCTCCAAACGTCCAGATTCTTCCCTTAAGTCAGTTCAAAATGCTTTGGAACCATATTATCAGTATAGCTACAACAACAAGCCCATTTCTGAGTATCAGTTTTCTGTGGTGGTCAGCTATCCAGCACCATGACAAAATATTGTAACCAATCACGAGGAGGAAAGGTTTGTCCTGACTCAGAGTTTCATAGGTTTCACCACCCAGCGAGCAGGGCCTGATGCTCATAGCAGGATCACTGCTCCCCTCGTGCTAGCCAGAAAGGTGTGAGACAGGAAGGGGACAGGGTCTCGACATCCCCGAGAGCAAATATCCCCAGTGAATGAGCTTCCTCCTGCAACGCTGATCTCCGTCAGTACCACGTGCTGCCACTCTGTGACACTCGAGCCTTTGTGGGTCACTGCGTATCTGTCCTGTAGCCCAGAGTCTCTGATGGCCATGGCACTACAATAACAGAGTTGAACAGATGTGACAAACACTACTTCCAGCAAAATCTGAAATATTTTCCACTTAGCTGTTTATAGGAAAAAAATGTTCCAATTCCTGACAGGGAAAAAAAAAAAAAAAATCATCTCAGAACCAAGTAAAGAAAGGGCTTGAACCCCCTGTTATTAGAGTTGTGCATTTCATTAAATAATTTTAAAGATCCTTTTCCCTCCTAACAGGACAGGTTTCCATTCCTTATAGGGGGCAAGTATGGCTCGCATTCATGAATATTATGTGGTAAAGTGAGCGGAATATGAGGCTTATTTCTAAAGTGGGGATAATAATATTTATGACAACCAACTCTCAGGATTTCTCCCAAGATTAAGTGGGAACATTTATCTTAAAAAAGAAAAGAAGAGTGATTTACTTTATTCAAGCAGTCAATAGTTGTCTGTTCTGATTAACATAATTACACTAATAATGCACACTAGCAGGCAACACTTGTCATAAAGGTTCTGAGAATTACTAACAAAATGGGAGATCCATCTCTTCCAAATGCATGAGGAACACGAGATCCTCTTTGCATTCTCACTGGCGGAACTAACAACCTAAACTTGGTCATAAACACATGAAATACTTTGTATAACTATTATGAAGACAATAAGCAATGTGTCTCTATTATTGCGAATGTACTACTAATGTGTTTTGAAACTATCATATTGTTATTCCCTATTAAAAGTAATTAAAACAAAACAAAAATAAAATAAAATAAACACATGAAATAAATTGGAGAAAAAAGTTCTCTATCATCATCTCATAATCCAATCAAAAACGGAAGTAATACTCAGCACTCAGAGAAGATGTGAAAGCGCTGTGCTCTAATCTTATCATTCCCGATTCGCAGTTTCCAGCACTGACACAGGAAATTTGACAACTCCCTAAATTTCACCTTAGCAAATACAAGAAATCCAAACCTTAGAATGAGTTAAATTTAAATCTCAGAATCACATATAATAAAACTTCTGGTGCCTGAAGAAAAATGAATCATAGTATACCTTTCAAAAGTATGAGACATAAACGTGTTGCTAATGGCATTCCAGCCTATGCATGTTTGGATCGAGAAGTTCTCAGCATGGATTCCATCACCTTTCTATCCTTTCAATAAATGACTAGCACAGGCTTCTCAGGAAACTGCTAAAGTCATACAGTTTTATGTGCCCACAGATTTTTATCCTAACGGAACAACATTAGGTTTTGTCATATTCTTACCACAGTTCTGTCTGCTAATGATGCTATCCACGGAGAAGGTTTCCTGATTTTAGTTTTTAAAATATACAATATTGACTATGGAAAATGTTTAGTCCATTATTCAGAGGCTATGTAAGACCTGGCTAAGTTATTGTAATATGAAAGAAAGTACTTTAAACTGCTTCTATGCTTGTAACTCAATATAAAAGTAATACTAAAATTCAAATATTAAAGAAGCTCTGGAAGCATCTATCAACTTTCCAAATAAGCTGTAAAACAAGAGCTCTTCTCTGTGCACCCGTGAACAGAATGTGCTTACATTTTGTCTAAAATGTTCCAAATTGCACTCTCCCAACAAACTGGGCATGCTTGTTTACTTATGTAACCTTCAGAAGCAAAGGATCCTGCTCTAATGTTCCCTGTACTACTGTGAGTAACTCATATAATCTGAGTTATATTTGTCAGAAGTTATATTTGCCTCATTTGAGCAAGCGCCTATAATTAATAGGTTAATTTTTTAAACACAACTGCAGTACTCCTTCTCTGTGTGCATCCTCTAGCAACTATCTGTCTTAGTTTGTGCTGCTATAGTGAATGCCTCCCCCGGCTGACTTACTTATAAGCAACAAAAACTGGGCAATTTCTGGAGCATGGGTAATTCAGTTCATTCGTCAGAATGGTTGTACTCCGGTGAAGGCTCTCTTCCATACTGCAGACTGCTCTCTTCTCATGTCCTTAGGTAAAGCAAAGAACAAACTAACCCTGTCCCCTCTTCTTATGAGAACACTAGTCCTGTTCATGAGTCTTGTATCCCCATGACCCAACTCAAAAGGGTTCCACCTACCAATATCACCTCTTTGGGAGCTACAATTTCAACAAATAAATTTGAGAGGGTGAGACATAAATTTTTCTATCCATAACACTACCCTAGTCCTAGCAACCAACATTATATCTTGGAAGACTTGACAGCCCAGCACTATAACCGAACCAAATACACTGCAGAATCTCATTGTTTCTGCCAATCTATCATTTAGCTGCATTCAGAATGAGCAAAGTACAAGTTATATCAATTCTCCTCATCAGAGCAGCTTCGGAGTTCCAATTAGAAGCCATACCTTGGTCGTACCACCTGGCCTCAGCCACACCCCGCAATAATGTGCAGCTCCTGCTGTATCAGACCCACAACTGCCTCTCTTCTTCTGACCCTTTTCTCTGCTGCTCTGCCAGTGCAGAAGGGTTATTTCTGCCATGTTTCAGTGCTGAAACCTGCTCTTCCCTCTCAGTCTATGCATAATGAGACTTCTCAGGGTAACCCACTCTTTTTTGGACTATGCACAAGTTCTTAAACTTAAGGATGGTGAACTGTAGAGAACAGGACCAGCATCCCTTGAATTCAAAGCCACTGGAACATATCATTGGAGCACTTCATGTTATTGAATGAAGCTCTTACTATTAAGAATTCTCATTTTAGAGAATAAGTCCTATTCTAGGCAACAAAAACAGAAACTTATTTCCTTAACAGATAGAGCTAAATTTTAATTTAAAATACACTGTAATACTTCAATTATCTATAATGCCATTAAAAGATACATTATCAAATAAGCCATGTGCTTTTCAAATATACATTTAACACAACTGTTCCATAAATACAATATGGATATATGTTAAGCAATCTATTAAGAAATAGGCAGGGTGAGATATTTCTTTGTAAACTTTTCACAACATAGGGTCTAAAGTAACTGAAAACAAAATGGTCAGAAAAAGAAGTGCAATTTTCATCATTAAATCATTCTCCCAAATAAGGCACAATAAAAATATAAATGAATAGACTAGTAAAAAAAAAAATGAAATTCTAAAAGGGAAAGTATAAGCTAAAATATGAAAAAATAGACTTACAGAGGGATAAAAAAATTAAAAAGCACGAATCTTAAATTAAAGACTAAGTATACAGGATCTCAAAAATAGCTGAGACAAGAACCTTGGCAGGCTCTGGGCAGCCTGCGGGACTCTGGCAAGCTCAGACCTTCCTTAGCCACCAGCACACAGGCACATAGCTTCTGCTGATGCCAGCTCAAACTTTTAAGAACTTAGGAGGACTCTGAGAGGCCTGAGGAACACAGGAGAGCTGCAATATGTGGGCCCAGTGCTCCCAAGAACAGGCTTCTCTGGAGCTTTTTAAGAACTCTGGTGGACTCTGGCAGCCTACTGGACTCTCATAAGCTCTGACCCAGTGTGAGCAGGTATGGAGCTTCTGCTGGTGCTGGTCCAAACTTTTAAGAAACTAGGAGGATGCTAACTGGCCTGTGGATGCAGTAGAGTGTCATCTGTGGGCCCAGTGCAAGCTGATACAAAGATTTCCTGAAACTACGTAAGAACTTCGGCAGACTCTGGGCTGCCTATGGGACTCTGGGGGAATGATTATTATTATTATTTTTTTTTTTTGTCTTTTTGAGACAGGGTCTCACTATGCAGTTGAGGCTGGCCTTGAGCTCACTTTTGTAGCCCAGGCTGGTCTCGAACTCGCACCAATCCTCCTGCCTCAGCCACCCGAGTACTGGGATTACAGGCATGAGCCACCACGCACGGCTCTGGGGGAGTGATTATTGGGAGCTTCAAAAACGTGAAAAGAGAAGAAGCAGAAGGCAATCTCAATTCACTAGCCCACCAGAAACAAATCCAGGAAACAAAGACCTACAAGAAGTTGAAAAACACATATCTGAAATGTCTGAAATGATAGCAACTGAAGTAAAGAAACAAGTCTATCGGCTATAGAAAAATTAAGACCAGAAATAATCTATCAGGTCCAAAAAGAATAGACAATAATTTTTGAGAGAATTGCTCAACACAGCTGAAGAAGACATAGATAGAAAAACGGAGGAGAATAGAAAGGTAATGGAAATACTAAATGAACAATACAGGAAAGAATCAGAATGCAGGAAACAGATTCAAACAGATATCCAGGAAATTAAGAACTCCATTGAAAGCTGGCAAAAGTGCTTGAGTGAAACTACAGTTGGACTTTCAGACCCCGAAAACAGTGTTCAAGCTAATGGGCCAGAAATAACAGATGTCTTAAAACTAAGAAGGAACCAGAAAATAACAATATGCCAGTTATAAGACGATACAAAGAAAAATAACATAACAGTAGATGTCAAAGAAGCAGCAGGACACAGAACAAATGACACAAAAAGACTATTTGCAGAAGTACTGGCAGAAAATTCTCCAAACATGAAAAAAGAACCTCACATACAGGTAAGCAAGGCATATAGAACTCCCCACAGCCATAATCACAATAAATCTGTACCTAGACACAAAACCAGGAACTCAGAAATTCAGCAAAAAAATAGAACATTAAATACTACTAGAGAGAAGAAACAGATCATCTACAACGCAAAGCCCATTCGAATCACAGCAAATTTCTCAACACAAACCATAAAATCAAGAAGAAATTAGAGTGAGATATTTAAGGTCCTGAAAGAAAATAACTTCCAACCAAGATTGATGGACCCTACATAATTATCTATCAAATTGAATTGTGAAATAAGATCCTTCCATGACAAAGAACAGTTGAAGAAATTCATGACCACCAATCCAACCCCCAAAAGAGTACAGACAGATATTCTAGAAGAAAACAGACACAAACATGGCTTCAAAAACAACAGAAAGGAACCACTAAAAAGACAAAGTGATTAAAAAGAAGGGGAGAGTACAGAATCTATAACAGGAAAATAACATGATAAATATAAGCCAATATCTATCAGTTATAACCATCAACATAAATGGCATCAACTCACAAATTAAAAGAATCAGACTAGCAGACTGGATTAAGACACAAAACCCAACAATACACTGCATAGAATAAACACATTTAAGTCAAAAGGAAATTCACAGACTAAAAGTCAAACGATGGAAAACAATCCTCCATGTCATAAAAAAATCAGGGAAAAAGCAGGGGTAGCTGTCCTGGTTGCTGACAATTTGAATTTCAAACCAAAAATCATCCAAAGAAATAAAGAAAATCACTATTTACTTGTTAAGGGAAAGGTACAAGAGGAAGACATATATATATATATATATATATATATATATATATATATATATATATATACTCATTGTAGGAGCATCTTCTAACATACGACAAATATTAACGGATATTAAAAATCAGGGGCTAGGGAGATAGCTCAGTAGAATAAGTACTTGCCTGGCAAACAGAAGGACCTGAGTTCAATCCCTAGTTCCAAAGAACAAGAAAGAAAGAAAGAAAGAAAGAAAGAAAGAAAGAAAGAAAGAAAGAAAGAAAGAAAGAAAGAAAGAAAGAAAGAAAGAAAGAGGGAG
>PVJA010013201.1:30343-50119 GCA_004027025.1 Myocastor coypus | reverse complement strand
AAAAAAAAAAAAAAAAAAAAAAAAAAAAAAGAAAGCCCACTCAAGCAAGGATTTCGATCCACACCTCAGTCATATATTCAATTTAATGGCTGGTTAACAGTATCTTTAAAAATGAGAGAAAAAAATACAAGAGAGAATGTCTTAGTTACTTTTTACTCGTTGCTGGGACAAATACCCGACACTCACAATGAAGAAAAGAAAGGTATATTTAGCTCACAGCTTGTGGAGGTTTCAGTCCATATTTGGCTGGCCCAAGGCTGAGTGGAACAGAGCAGAGAGCATACAGTTCATGGCAGCTGAACAGCAACGATGGTGACAGAGGCAATCGACCAACCAGGGCAGCAGACAGCAACAGCATGCGTCTATCTCTCTGTCTCTCTTTAAATTTCATTCAGGCTCTCCACCTCAGCCTATCCACCTTAGGCTACACCCATAATCCCAGGAGTACTTAAAACACAATCCCAGGGATCATGGGCTCAAGTCTCAAACACTAGATCAGTACTGAAACACATAATCTCAGTAACTCATGAGTCAAATCTCAATCTGTAGAAGTCCCTGCCCATGACTGCATGAGGCTTTGCAGGGACAACCATAACAGAGAATAACACAGTATAGATAAATATCATCCGGTAAAACTTGTATTCTATTAGCATCTGTGTGTGTGTGTGTGTGTGTGTGTGTGTGTGTGTGTGTCTGCCCATGCATGTGCATTGGTATGGGAGAGATGCTGCCTTGACTGTCAAATTCAACTTTACATGCTGTTATAAAATGCTTTAGAGACACTACCTTAGATGTTAGGTAGTATTTCAGCTAAGCTACACAAATACTGTAAACTGCTACAGTTCTGCTTAACATTTCATTTTAACCTTGGAATAGGTCATAACATGTGATGACATTTACTTTGGGAAACTGGTCCATGGACGTATTACATCTTCACTGATTTCCCTCCCCTTCCTGACTGAACTTCTGCATCTCCCTCATCCCCGGACCTCTTTCCTGATTCCACAATGTCTACCTCCCTGGCATCTGTCATGTACTTTGCTCTTTGATTTATTTATATTTGAGGTTTCTCATTTAATAGAGGCATGTGACACTTACTCTTCTATTTTGATTTATTTCATCCAGCATTCTGGTCCCAAGGGGCACCTGTTTTTGTACAAATGGCTCAAGTTACCTATTCCATGACTTTACCATCAGAATCCCCTTATATTTTCTCTACACAGTTCACTCTTCCAAAAGAATACTGACTCTTAGTTCTTTTCTCTGTAAATCTTCTAATTACTCCATCCAGCCAATAACTTATTTGAAATTTCTAGGTCAGCCTACACTGAATCATTATGTGCATTATAATTCTATGGTATCATTTTACTCACACTTATAATTTTAGAATTCTTTGAACATTTAGAATCTACAAAGGAAGGAGATTGAAGGCCATAAATTGCAACTTTTATTTCTTTCCTTCCAAAGTAATTAATATGACATTATAAAGATAATTATATTTCAATTAAATGTTGTTACATAATTAAAAGAATTGCTAAAGCAGAAACAACATTCAAGGCCTCTTGGTAGTTTTCATTATGTCCTACCTTGTAATATTTTGTCACAGTGAGTGTAGCCTTTATCAAGATATTTTTCTATTATAGTATATATTTACCAAAGAGTGTTCATAATAAACTTGCTGTGCTTTACAAGGTACATGCAGACTTTATACTATTAAGATCATATCTTCACTGGCACAGCATCATAAAAGTTTTACGGTGTTGGCGTATTTTCTATTGAAATGATTATTGCAATGACTAGTAATTTTATATATTCTCAAAACGATCAATGTTCAGTAGTTCTCTCTCCTATTCATTCACCACGTGAAATATAATTGAGATTAAAAAGTAAAAGAAAAAATGTTTGTCCTGGTGGTGAGACGTAGAAATCATAAATCATGCTTTGAAGGAAATGGACAAGTCCGAGGAGAAGAGCAGACTGTTTTTTTCTGCAAGACAAAAAACAGGTTTCATAATCATGTATATAACCCTGAGATTTAGTTGTGTAATTCCACTGAGCAGGCGTCATGTTGTGCTGTGCTATGGCTCCTGGAATAGCACATGCTTCATCCCATTTTGCAGAAAAAGACAAAATGTAAAAGGAGCCCCATTATTTCTCGAGGTTTAGCCAAGTGTTTTCACCTCCAGGCAAGTTCCAAGTTACACCCTGGCAACACCTGCTTAATTCTGCAACACATCAGTGATGCCTAAGAAAATATTAATGGGTAGAGTTAGAATTTTGGCAAAAGATATGTGAGGTGAATATCCCTGTGAGAGACGCTTACATTTTATTTGCTGTGTTCTTCTCAAAAGTAGTGAAGTGTCAGTCTGTTGTTTGTTTGGATTTTTTTAAGAAAAATTATCAGGTAAAAACGACTACCTAACAAACACACAATTTCGGGATTTAGAAGTGTAAATTCATCTCACTGTAAATATCTCAGTCTATTGGCCATTCATAATGAGCAAAGCATTCATGTTATTCCCCAGAAACTCATAAACTTAGTCTTTTAAGCTTTACACTGTGTTTGATGGATCTGACAGTCAAGAGGCAGCAGGAGAAAAATATCACTTTCTGTGATTAGCTTGCATTGTGTAATATTTTTATCTCCACTGAGAGCAAGTTGCAGGGCAGAAGCAATCTGTCGATATCCATGCATTCCCTAAGGCAGCCCTCTCTCCCAGGAGTTTAAAGATATGATGTCAGGGTTTTCCGTGTTTTCAACTCAGGACCTCACAGTTGCCAAGCAGGCTCTTCTACCATGGAGCTATCTCCCTGTTCCTCTCTGTTATAATATTTTTGAAGTACGCTGATTTCCCTGTAATTCCAATAGGATGGAACATTTTCTTAGAAGACTGAAGGATTAACAAAAAAGCAGGGGAAGGGAAAGTTTCTAAGAATATGATGTGAGCTTCTATTACAGTGCCCATGTCTTTTATTTCTAGAAGAATTAGAACCATCACAACTTTGAAATAGGGATTACTTCTGGATGCTCAGGATTGCATCATGTTTGTTTTTTTTTTTCTTATAACCATTGTTGTTAAATTTTTCTGGTTTTGAAATTCTGTATTATGTGTAAAAAAAACTTAATTAAAAATAAAGGAAAAAAGAAAAAAAGAAATAAACTTTTTGATACCCACGAATGAAATAAATAATAAAATTTTCTTGTTTGAATTGTCAAAAAAAGAGGA
This sequence comes from Myocastor coypus, assembly GCA_004027025.1. NCBI lineage: Eukaryota > Metazoa > Chordata > Mammalia > Rodentia > Myocastoridae > Myocastor > Myocastor coypus. The sequence goes on along the minus strand of PVJA010013201.1, from coordinate 46,892 downwards.
TTTCTAAACTCCATAATTTTTTAAAAAGTATATTGAATATTTTCATTAGTTTTGGAGAAGATTGACAGGAAAAAGGAAATCTCCTCGGCTTTATTGCATCAGAAAGCTCATGACTAAGTTACCAAGGTTCTCAGTTTTGTATTTGCAAACTATTTTTTTAAGAATTTATTTTGTTTTATTTTTTTTCTCTTGTTTCAGAACTTTTGTTTGTTTGTTTATTTATTTTTATGGCCGGCTCAGCCTTCCCTGAGGGCAGGGCTGGTGCAGCATGTGATGCCAAGGATCAAACCGTGGTCCCTGCAGCCGCCTAAGCTTTCCTAAGCAGGTGCTTTAGACCCCTGAGCCATGCTGCCGGGCCCCTGCAAACTATCTTTAATGATTCAGTTTGTTAAAGAGAGGACTGTCTCCTCTCTTCCTCAGCGTTGCTTGAAGTGTGTCCTTCTCTCTTCTTCATGTAAGGATGTAATAAAGCAATGAATTTAAGGTTTTTTAGAATGACGGCACCTATAGTTTGATGGTATAGAACTATTTGCTGTATTGCCAAAGAAATATCTGTCTGCTCAATAGGCAAAAAGACAGTGGCCTTGGCACTTCTGATAAAATTCTTACTATAAAACTTCATTTTTAAATATTTTATGGCCATGTGGTCCTACTTGCACAAATTTTTAGACCACTCCTTGGTAAATATTCAGAACGTGAAACTCCATTGTTGTTGGATTCCAAGGGCTAGTATCAGATAGGAATGTCACTCCAGAAGTGTATGGTGTCACTTGTAAGACCTCCCAGTTTGTATTCGAGGGTTCAGCGTCCCTACATTTACATGCTTTGGGACGGTGTGGGGACACAAATGCTAAGGCGAGCAAGGACACTTGCTGCCCACCAGGGGGTTGTTTTTACTAAGGGCTTGGGCAGGCTGCTTTGTACCCTCCTTACGACTGGATAGAAAGCTTGTCTTCACTCCGTAACTATTGGAAGAAATACAGATGACTGTCACATTTCCCTTCCCATCTGGCTGAACTTTTGGGTAGCATCCCTACAACTCGGAGCATTTGGAAAGAGACATATATACTTGGGCACTCCCTGCAGCTTTGGTAACAGTCTCCTTTGTCCTGCCTGTGAGTATCAGTGATTAGGGGAAGGTATGCTTCGGTGCTTCAGTGTGATTTAGAAGGATGTCCAAAACTGAGGCTGGAGAAGAAGAATTTTCAAGACTTCTGAGAAGAAGAATTTAACATTCTGTGCAGGGCGATTAGCATGCCAAGCCTGTTTTCATGCAGAATCAGGGAGTTATGATACTGTTGGCCAAGAATCATAACTGATATGGCACAAAACCCCTGTCTTCTTGGCTCTCTGCCATGTCCCATGAATAGAGGAGTATGCCATGCTTATTTACAGCACTATCTTTCCCAGGGCAGATTTTGTTCTAGTTGTCTTACCTCATTGCTGATTCATGGGCTGTAGTTATGGGTTAAATGATGATAGGTGAACGGGAGTAGCTAAAAGTCTAACAAGATCTATAACAGACTCTTCCACACTTCCATCCATTTGGAAATTTGCTGTCCAAAACACCACTTAGAACACTGCTTTCCTTTGTTCTTTTCCATCCAACCCTATGAGAACTTTTTACAATTAAGGACATCTTATAAAAAGGCTCACTTTATTATTCATGTTTCTGCCCTTCACTCTTTATCAGGTACTCTGCTTTAGTTAAGCGTGAGTCCATAAGACACCCGTATGTTCATTTCTTTTTTTTTTTTTTTTTTTTTATTTCCTCATCTATTTTTTAGGCCAGAAGACCAAAGGAGTTTAGCTACTCTGACATTTTGGTTCCATCCTTAGACTAGTGGATAGCATGGCATGTGTATAAGCCATCATTTCTGAAAACAGACTTGTGATTACCTTGGTAGATAAGAACTGTTTACTGAGTCTCATAACCTTAGATTTAGAGGTGGGTGTATCAAGAGGAGTACTTTAAAGCTCATCTTGGCCAACATTCTGAGACCTTAATTCTTTGAGTAATGAAGTGGTGGTACTTCAATAGACACATTTATTTAGATTGCACTGAACGGCTGGCAATTGAGGCAGTTATATGTACATACAGTAGAAATGCTCAGTTTATGAATATTAAATGCAAACTACAACTTGGTATTGAGCTACTCTGATCCTAACCTGTGTTGTGCTATCCCAGACACATTCTATATAATCAGAGAATTTTCATGTTCCATCAAATCCAAGACTACTTTGAATTCAGAAGCGCCCCTGAGATCCCCTAAGTTCTGATGCCGGCCAGTTAGCTCTTATGTGTGATGCTTGGGATGAGAAGTGTTTCACATTCTGAATAATTTTAGATCTTTTAAAATAGTTGCTTATACTGAACGGAGGTATATGGAAGACACTTGCCAACTCTAAACACTGACCATGTTTGTTTCACCTGCACCTTACAATACAGCCTCAAATAAATTAAAACACAATATTTTTTAATGTGCCTGTGACCTATTGTAAAAGATCAGAAGTACGATTTTTCCACTTATCCTATTATATTTATGGTAAAAAAAAATTTGGGATTTTTGGAAAATTTCATAGTTGAGATTTTTAAAAGTAAATGACAATTTGCTTGTAGGAAGAACTCAAATAAAAAACAAAAGTCAGGGGGCCACGGAGAGAACTCAGAGGTCTAAGTGCCTGCCTAGGCAAGGGCAAAGACCCAGGTTCGATCCCCAGTATTGCAGGCTGTGCCGACCCAGCGTGGCTGTGCTGAGCCAGCCCCCAAGACTGGGCGTGGTGCCGCATGCCTGCAATTCCAGCACTGGGGAGGCTGAGATAGGGGGTTCCGTATGAGTTTGAGCTGCATAGTGAGGTGCTGTGCCAAACACACACACACACACACACTCAAAGTAACCTCTTGCCTAAAACTGTGTCCAGAAGAAATTTAATTCACTTTGTAGTAGATTCTCCCCACTAACTCATTAAATTGGGGCGCAGAAGCAATAAAAAGAAGTTCGTTACAAGATCAAATCATTGCACACAAAAGCACCTTTATTCAGCATCACCATGATTTATTTTTCCTATAATTTTTTTCCTCAGATGGAAAAATAATGCCATCAAGATAACAGATGTCTCTGCCAATGTGAATTTCATTGTTTTGATGATTTTCTCTAGAAAAAAGAAAGTTGGTTCTGTGCTGCAACATTGTTCTGCCTCTTTTCTGCATTTATTTAGGTGACATTTTCAATAAAAAAAAAATCTGTATGCAGAAAACAAGGTGTTTTCCTCAAATAGAGTAGTTATATTTTATTGCTCTTTTATTTAGTATATATTTTTCTCAATGGGGAAAAAAATCTAGGTGACAAAAACAATAGCCAGAGAAGTAGTTTACATGATCATGACACTGAAATTGCTGCCAAAAGAAAAAAAAAGTAAAAAAAAAAATTTAAATGTGAAATATTGTATAACTTCCAAAAAAAACTTACCTCAATTGTCTACCATTTATCATGTGCTACAAGTGAACTTCAACTTTCTAAAGAGGATTATAGTCCTTTATTATAAGCCCCTAGTGGTACTATGGTATACATTTTTAAAAAAAGGCTACTACAAAAATTTCCTTTCTTCTTTGTTTTTGCCTATTGTGTACTTAAGCTATACATAACTTTGAATAAAAAGCCTACGGTAGGTATAAATGCAATAATTAACTGATCGTGTTTGCTGATGTCCTGCTCGTGTTCCTCCGAGGGTGGCACCCTTTAATCCAGCATCTTCTCCTGCTTCTTGCCTTCCTTTTTCTTCTTCTTAGATTCCGCTGCAATTGGAAGGAGAGACAAGAGGACAATAAGCAGCCAGGTATTAATCTATTGGGAGGGGAAGTCGCTTTACTTATAACTGGTCAACAACTATAAAATAAGATCCACAGAAAAGTTGTTTGGTCATGGCAATTCACTTTGTGAGTTGAGAGGACTGTGTGTATGACTCTGTGTATATGTGTGTGTGTGTGTGTGTGTGTGTGTGTGTGTGTGTGTGTGTGTTATGATTTGTGCCTAGTTGTGCCCCCAAAGCCTCAGGCAGTCAGGAGGTGGGGACTTCTAGAGTTTGAGATGTACTCATGATCCACTGGGATTATGGGTCTTCAGTAGAGCTGGGATGATGGGTGTGATAGCCTGAACGGAACCTAAGTGAGACACAGAGACAGACCCTCTCTCTGTTGCCTTGGTTGCTGTTCCACTGCCATGAACTGTGGCTCTCTGCTCTGTGCCACTCGGCCTTGGAACCAGCTGAATATGGACTGAAACCTCTAGTCCCTGTGAGCTAAGTAAACTTTTCCTTCCTTCATTTTGAGTTTTGGGTATTTGTCCCAGCAACGAGAGGAGTAACTGAGACTGTGTGTGTGTGTGTGTGTGTGTGTGTGTGTGTGTGTGTGTGTGTGTCAGGAAAGCACCTATAAAATTAAGCAGAGAGAGCCCAGCTGCCTCCAGGCGATACCTACAAATGTTGTCTTGCTCATCATTTCTGTTTGGCATGCAAAATATTACTTGAACGTCTTGCTTCGAAAACAAACCCAGCAGGCAGTCATCTCTTAGACAGTTACCCAGGCTGCTGCTCAACGAAGAGCTTGAGGCGCTCTTCACAGCCCCTTGCTTCTCATGGCACTGTTTAGGAGGATGAACATATTGTTTCCAAGCAAGCCCTGAAGTCCTGGAGCCACAGTGCTAAGATTTCAATGTAGACTGTGTCCCTAAGTTACACAGTCCTCCCGCTTTGGGGGTGACCCATCTGTTTACACAGTCAGTTAGCTATTTACTGAGCAGCTGTGAACCCCACGTAGCTTGTGCTAGACCTTCCCCTAGAGGCCTGCAGCCCTGCAAGAAGCAAAGAGAAGGCACCGCCCAGTGTTCAGCGAAACGGGCCCAATCCCGAGGATTCAAATGAAAATTCTCATCCTCTGCTACCAGTCATCTCGGCTTTTCTTTTTTCTAACGGAAAAACGTGGTAGAGAATAGGATACTCAAACACAAAAATGGTAAGAATAGCTGGGCTAGCAAGCGAAGGGTGCTAATGCCCAACACCCCTGTGCTGCCTCCCCGCCCCCTGGGTCTACAGCAATGGCAGAAGCATGCTGTGCAGGCCCAGGCTCTGGAGCCGGAGTGCTAGGATTTAATTGTAGGCTGCATCACTGAGTTACTGTGGGCCTTTGGGAATGGTAATTCACTCACTTGTGTTTCAGATTCATGGCCTTAAAAAAGAAAAAAAAAAAAAAAAAAAAAAAAAAACCTTTATTTATTTGTTACAGGATATCGCTACACAGCATCGATTTGTAGTGATCCTCCCGTGTCAGCCTCCCCAGTACCAGGATTACAGGTGTGCACCGCTCGCCTCTGGTTTCAGTGGCCAGCACTGCATGCCTCAGTGGCTGGGGCCACCATGGCACGAGGTACTGGGGATTGAACCCGGGTCCTTGAGCTTACCAGGCAGGCGCTTAGACTGCTGAGTTATCTCCCCAGCCCTTAATCACTTTTGAAGGGACATATGAATAATATCATAACATCTGATGGCAAACATAGGATAACTGTCCAAATGCACTTAGATACATAAAGGCTGCTGAGAACAGAACATGACAAAATAGCATTAGTTCAATGAAAGTGGACTCTGTCTTTAGTTGGTAATAAACCGATACTATTTCTCGTCTTTACAGTTTGGCCACTTGTTTCTGAAATCCGGAACGATTGTTGCTGTTCTGTATAGCCATTCTGTTGGTGCCTCGCCTCAGTCTACCCATGTCCACATTTAAGAGACTTAACCTTTCATTTCCTTTATATTTTCTTCTTTTTATGAAAGTTCTCTTACCATGGGAAGAGTGCGAACAAGAATTACTTAGTTTAAAGATACTTGGAAGGTCAAAAAAAGTCATCCTATCTAAAATCTAAGCAATAGAGAGTTTAAACTTTTAATAACTCCTAGGCTTTGGTCGACATTACATAAGTATAATTAAAATTCCCCATCAGCACCAGCATGAACTGAGTGAGCACGCAATAAGCGGCAGCAGAATATTGAGATGAAAACGACAGCCAACAAGAAGGAGAGCATCGTTCAGGAGAGCGCAAAAGTCATCTCCAGTAAACCTGGCTTAGGATGAAGGAAGACACGACGCAGCAATCAGAAATACTGTGCATTTTTCAAATCACACTTAAGTAGCGCTAGAAACATTTATGTCTTTTTTACTACCCTCAACAGTAGTTCCAAAGTCCACTGCATGCTGGGAAAAAAAGATATCGGTGTTCTTTACAATTTTCCCAAACTTCTGCCCCTCACAATTCTCTGGCACGCAGTGTGGCCAACAGTATCTAAAATCCTGATTCATTTTTGTTTTTCTATGTAGCCATTCTGTTCGTGCCTCACCTGAACCTACCCACTTCTATGCTTAAGAGACTTAATTTTTCATTCTCTTTATAGTTTCTTCTTTTCATGAAAGTCTCCTTAACATAGGAAGAGTGAGAACAAGAATGTCTTAGTTTAAAGATACCTGGAAGTTCAAAGAAGACATCGTATTTAATATCTAAACAGTCAAGAGTATAAACATTTAATAATTCCTAGGGTTTGGCTGACATTTTAAGCAGTAGTTGTTTATTAGGATGATGCCCTCAAGGAACGATCTGGAACGGCAAGTGTGCGCTGACTTTGGGTTGTCTTGTTTCATTTCTCTCCTATCCCAGACTGGGGACTCCTCTGTAAGCTCCAAGCCTTCAGCTCTCAAATACAGAATAGTCTGTGACAATAGTTTTGTACTTTGGCTTATGTCTCTCTGTTTCATGCATACGTCTGAATAGATGCCAAAGTCATCAGGTATTTTCTTCACATTTACTTCATAAAACATGAAGTTACTTTGGGTATTGAACACCATCTTATTGCACTAATGTAGGCTGTCATTTCAATGAGCCCTGGGCCAAGGGGATCTCTCTCTCCAAATTTCCACAGTTGAAGGCCTGGACACACCCAGTCTCTGTTGTCTATGCCTGACATTTCTTTTTCATTAAGTACCAATGCATCAAACGCCAGGAAATCAAACACTTTCCCTTTAATCTGCACAGGGACAATTAACTCCTTTTTCTGACCCAACTGGCAAGTCATCCTAGCATTATAAAAACACACCCCAGGTATTAACCACTCTCCTCAATCCAGAGAGATACAAAAGTGAGAAGGCTCCAGTAGAAGGCAAAGAAAAGCAGGAAGAATTTGCATTTTCAGCGAGATAGATGGTTTGATTCCTCACATAAAAATGTTTGAAACATGGGAAATAGCTCAGCAGGATAAGTGCAAGGTCCCGAGTTCAATTCTGATAACACACACACACACACACACACACACACACACACACACACACGCACTCACACACAGTGATGATGATAATGATAATGATGATGATGATGATGATGATAATGATGATGATGATAATTATAATAATAGTAATAATTCAATAAGGTTTAGGGTTGGGGAGATAGCTCAGCAGTCTAAGAACCTGTCTGGAAATGTCAATAACCCTAGTTTGATCCCTGCTCTCACAACCCATGTTGGCCCTAAAACCCTGGACACTCCATGCTGCCCCAAAACCAGCCATGGTGGCACATGCCTATAATCCCAGCAGTGGAGAGGGAGGCTGGAACAGGAGGGTCACTATGACTCTGAGCTTCTTAGTGAACCCTTGTATTAAATAAACAAACAAACAAATAGTTTGAACATTTGGAAATAACATATTTCTGACAACCAGAAGGACCTTCTTCGGACTCTGATCTGTACTTAACTGGCAGACTGAAAGGGCTGTGTCTTTGCTCATCTCTGTGCCCTGTAAAATTTACTAACAACCTCTCAATTTTTGTCTGGCATATCTTCAGAACATAAAATAGTATCATGAAATCCAGGCTTTAGGAAAACTTGGTCCATTTTCTTTCGTCACAAATGCAGAAATGGGAGCCCTGAAATAAGATCTCATTGCCTCAGATTCCATAGCCGGGCTCCTTTCAAGTTCCCACAGCCCAAGTCTGGCATTTTCCCCTCCTGATCTTTGACCGTCAAGCCCACCTCATTATCAAACCAGTGCTTCCACCTTGGCCCCTGGGTTACTGGTTTGTCTCACCCTTCGGACAAATATCTACTTGATTGGTCTCAAGGTAGCATTAGAATCTTTTCTCTCCAGCTCCATTATTCGAATGTGTAGCATCCATAATGCAATTGATCATGAAGTATAAGCTACGCAAGGAAAGACTGCTACTAATATACCTGTCTTGGTTACTTTTTACTCGTTGCTGGAACCAACACCCAACAATCAAAACGAAGGAAGGAAAGGTTTATTTAGCTCACAGTGACTGGAGGCTTCAGTCTGTATTCAGCAGGCTCAAGGCTGAATGGAACAGGGCAGAGAGCATCCTGTTCATGGCGGTGGAACAGCAACAATCGCGACAGAGGCAACTGACCAACCAGGGTAGCAGAGTAATAGCCCTAGTCTGTCTCTCTGTTTCTCTTTTTAAAGGCTCTCTGCCTTAGCCTATCCGCCTTAAGCTACACTCATAATGCCAGAAGTACCTAGACCCATAATCCCATGGTTTAAATAAACATGCTTTTTCCTCTTTTTGTGAGGTAAAGACAATTTTCTGTACTTTGCATTTGTATCTTAAGTGCCTGGCCCATGACAGGTATTCAGGAAATCTGCATTTGCCTGCAGATTGGATAAATTAATGTTTGATAAGTTGAGTATTAGCTTATTACATAGAAAAAATAATATTTTTCATAGAAAGAAAGGACTGTTTTTTTACTTTGTTTGTTTAGTTTGTTTTTTCTGTACTAGGAATTGCACTCAAGACCTTGCACTTGCCAGGCAGGCCCTGTGCTTCTGAGTTAAATTCTGCTGAGAACTGTAAATTCACTCAGAATGTTGGTATTTCTTTCAAGATGAACATTTTATGAAGAAGATCACAAATATATACAGAGGATATTTAAGTGTATTTCTCAACACATTTTCTTGTCTTTAAAATCAATGTGTGATCTGCTTCTGTGGGTTAAATCCCATTTTAGTGGATTCTTAAGGTGACAGCCAGAGAAGCTCTGCTATGGGCATGAGAGGTACGCATAGCCCTGGAACAGGACAAAGCCAAGCGCTTCATCACGTAATCACGGAGGAAGGGCCATAAAGACCTCAGTCACGATGTGAAATGGCAGACACTTTCCTTCCCACTGAACAAAGCCAGGTCAAGTGACAGGACACAGAGAAAGCAACGCCCCACACAAAATGTCACTATGTCACTCTTCTCCTCCCTCCTGAGGCCATGAAGCGCATGTGTATGCAAGGCGGGGGATGAGCCCTGTCAGATGGGAGAGGAAGAAGTTCCTTCCCCTGAAGCGACCTCTCCTTCTCAGATGGTCCCTACGAGGATCCCCCTGCTCTAAGATCTCACAGTCTTTCTGGCATGTTTCAACTGTGCTCAAAATTTCAACCTTCCTTTCTTCAGTTTTGAGCTGGCAGCATTCAGAATAACTGGGATAGAGGCATGACAGCAGAGGATAGGTGTGTAAAACACGGTGCTACTTGAAAAGAAATAATTTTCTTTAACATTATGGTTGGTAGTACTCACAGAGCCCTAAGACTTCCCTTAAAAAATCTGTTGTAGTAAGAATTATTGTTTTTTTTTAAAATTTAAATGATAGGTTTTCCAAGTAAGAAAAGCATTTCGATGCTTAAGCTTCTTGTCTGACTTATTTCACTTAACGTTAGGGTTTCAGGTGGTTATGTTCTGCTGCAAGTGATTCACACTTATGTTTTTATGGCAGAGTGGTCCTCTACTGTATAGAAAAGGCATTGTTGAGGCATTCTTCTGAGGATGCATGTATAGACCACTTCCAAGATTTAGCTATGATGTGCTGTGCTGCTATCAATGTAGACCTGTGTGGGTCACTGCTAGAGAATGCCTTTAACTCTCTCAGGAAGATACCTAGGATGGGAATTGCTGGGTAAAATGGAATTTCTGGTTTTAGTTTCCTCAGGAACCACCAGAATGATTTCACGAGTGTTTGTGTTAGTTTACATCCCCATCAACAAAAGATAGATCATAGATAACAGGATGCAGGGAGACAAATCTGAAAGACTGGAGAGAATCCAGAAGCGGATGGATGAGACAGGGAAGGGGCAAGGAGATGAGAGGAGAATTAGATGTGTTGCTTTAGGAACATGAGAGAAATGCAGTCATTATAGACTACAACCATATACTGATTAAAATAATTAATTAAAAATTATGTTGTTCAAATTATGTAGCTACTCTCTGTGGCTTAATACCCATTTTTCTTGCTGATGTTTTACTACTAGAATCCAGATATACATAATATAAAAGATAACGGTATGCACAGGTGGAAGTGTTATTTGGGATCCTGGATACAACGTCAGTACTCGAAAATCAATATCATTCATTTACTCATAAATCAAACTCACTGTGAGAGAAATTAAGGGTATGTCACATTCTTCACAGTACCATGCAAAAAATAATTGAAATACTTGGAAACAATATGATAAAGGAAGTAAAAAAAAGTCTATTGAAAATTACACTACTCTGAAAAGGGAAATTAAAGAAAATATCAGAAAATGGGAAGTTATTCCTTGCACATGGTAAGGAAGAACTAATGTAGCAAAACTTATTACATTCCCTAAATTATTATACAGATTTAATAAAATCCTGATCATGATGTCATTAGCATAACTCACTGCTGTACAAAACATTCCTAAAATTCATTTGGCAACAGAAGAGACCTTCCATTACGAAGGCATTCACGGGCAACAAAGGCAAAGTAAGAGGCATCATAATCCTTGACTTGAAATTATGCTATGGGGGCTCGGCAGGATGGCTCAGTGGTCTAAAGCACCTGCTTAGGAAAGCTTCGGTGGCTGCAGGGACCGCAGTTCCATCCCCGGCACCACATGCTGCACCAGCCCTGCCCTCAGGGCAGGCTGGGCCTGCCATAAAAACAAATAAATAAACAAACAAAAGTTCTGAAACAAGAAAAAAATAAAATAAAATAAAAAGAAATTATACTATGAAGCTACTATGATAAAATCAGCACAGTACTGGCAAAAAGCAGACTTAAAGACGAGAGATACAAATTGTAAGACACAGGCACATATCCAAGCACACTCACCCATCTTATCTTTGATTAAAGGGCCAACATATTCACTGGAAAAAAGATAGCCTCTTTAATAAATGGTGCTGGTGGGGCCCAGCGGGATAGCTCAGTGGCCTAAAGTGCCTGCTTAGGAAAGCTTGGGCGGCTGCAGGGATGGCGGTTCAATCCCGGCACCACATGCTGCACCAGCCCTGCCATCAGGGCAGGCTGAGCCAGCCGTGAAAATAAATAAATAAACAAACAAAAGTTCTGAAACCAATAATAATAATAATAATAATAATAATAATAAATGGTGTTGGAAAAACTGGTTCTCTGAATGTCAAAGATGAGAGCTAGAACCACGTCAATTACCATACACTACAGTAGAAGTCAAGGGAGTAAAGACCTAAATATTAAAGTAGAAATATTAAATCTACTGGAAGATAAGATAGGTAGAACCCTTAACCACCCAGCAGAAAAGTTTAACCACAAGGCATAAAATGTAAAGCTAGATTAGTATGCTGAGCTGTGAAAGGCTTAAATCAACTGCTTCTGACATTGAGCATTCTGACAATAATCCACTACGATTATAGGATATTGGACTATGTGTACAATCACTTTCTCTTAGTTCAATGAGAAGAAATTTTTATATTGAGAATGATGACAAAAATTATCGTGTCTACAAAAATATATCTAATTATCGCTCAGACAAAGAACTTCTATCCAGAACATAGAAAGAATTGAAAAAACTTAGACTTGCCCAGATTGAAAGATCCAATAAAAAAAATGGGCATTGGTGATAAATACACACTGCTTAGATGAAGAAATATAAATGGCAAATATGTGAAAGTAATGTTCAGCAACACTAATCATTCAAGAGATACAAATTAAAACAACAATGAGCTTCCATCTCACTCCAGAAAGAATGGCTACAATAAAGACATCAGCTCATAACAAACGCTGGCAGAGTTGGGGGACAAAGGAACCCTTCTCTGCTATTGGTGGGAGTGCAGACTGATGAAACCGCTATGGAAATTAGTGTGAAGACGTCTAAAAAAACTAGGGTTGATAGTCCCATTTACTTAAGCATTTTTCATCTGAGTATCTTGCCAAAAGAATTAGAAGTATCATACCACAGTGATATATATGTACCTATATTTGTAGCAACACAATTTGTCAAAGCTAACTCATTGAAACAATCCAAAGGCCCATCAACTGAGGAATGGATAAAAATGAAGTGATATTTCTATACAACGGAGTACTATACAAGAAGGATAAACTTGAGACTTTTATAGGTAAATCAATTCAACTCGAGACTGTACTTATAAGGAAATAAATCAGACTCACATGTGTAAACATCAGATTGTCTCCCCAGTGTGAGAAACCAAAAAAAGCAAATAAAGTCTACCATATGTAACAGACATTATAAAATGGGAAGAAATTGTTCAAAAGGAATAAGGAACTAGGATGGGTGAAAGGGAAAGGACAGTGGGGAAAAGGGGAAAGTGCAAGTTATTCATACTCTTAGTATCTCTTAGTTCAATAAAAAGGAAGTCTTTTGTTAGTATCAACTGAAGAAATTTTTATGCCCATATCTTATATTCTGAACAACTACTTCAAATATAACATGCAATACAATAACTATTATTACTTTATTATATTAAGAAATTTGTTCTATTTTTTCCCATAAAAAACAATTACTTTTCTGTTTGAAATGTAAAGCAAATCATGCAGAAAATGTATGCATATGTTAATATAAATTATTCATAACTTCACAATATAAACACGGTTTGATGGTGCCTTCTATTTATATTTTCTTTATCTAACTATAATCAGGAATATCTGGACAGTTGATATAATATTATACTTTAAAATTCAACTTCATTCCTTTTTCCATCTCATGAGCCATATACTCAAACATGACTAAATAGCATTATTTCATGTCATCTAGCCTATATATATATATTTTTTTTTTTTTTGTCTTTTTGAGACAGGGTCTCACTATGCAGTTCAGGCTGGCCTTGAGCTCACTTTGGTAGCTCAGGCTGGTCTCGAACTCGCACCAATCCTCCTGTCCCAGCCTTCCGAGTGCTGGGATTACAGGCGGGCGCCACCACGCCCGGCTTAGCCTATATATTTTTGTCAACTTTTCTTCTTTGTTAGGTCACTTGAATTGCTCTCATATTTTATTGTTATCAATAATGGTATGGGACTAACCAAATAGCTCAGCAGATTAAAGTGTCTGCAAGTAGGCACAGGGGCTGGGGGTTCCACACCTGGACCTGCCATACCAGTCCTACCCCTGGGGTGCGCTGAGATGACAATTGAGACTGGACATGCTGGCAGGCACCTGCAATCTCAGCTCTTGGGAGGCTGAAACGGGAAGATCACTACGAGTCCAGTCTAGTAGTGAGACTATGAGCACCCTGTAGATCCTTCTCTAAAAAAAAATAAACAAACAATCAAGAGGCAATCGCAGGGCCTTCAAGAGGTCTTCCCTGCACACCCTGGAACTAAATGATGGCGCTAGGCTGGTTTTGTTGTCCAATTATTTTATATTTTTCTTAGTATACTTTATTGCTAAACCAATGGTCAAAGACTAGCATATTTATAAGTCTCTACAATTGTATTAGCAATTTGTTTTTGGAATGAAGCAATGTGAATTCTTATTAGCAGTTTATATGACAGTCTGTAACGTCAAACTTGCTGTACAAAGGCAAATAATCAAACAACATGTGTCATCTCTTTTCCACTACTCAGTCTTTTAGGAACAGAATTGTCACACACACACACACACACACACACACACACACACACACACACGCACCTAAAATGAGGGAAACCTTAATGAAATAAAGCTGGAAGCAAGCATTGGAGAATGGCAAAAATTTAAGTGTGTTTTGAAGACTGAGGGGTGACGCTTTCCTAAGGGGTGGAAGGGCTAAATTTCTAGAACAAGCTTATCTTATTTCCTTAGCAAAAAGCTTTTGCTTTGATATTTTTCCAGGGGGCCTGCTGCTTGTACACAAAATTAAAAGGAGAGCTAGAAGGCCAAATGAGGGAGGAGAACCCAGATGTTTACTGAATCTGACTCTGTTTACTATTTAAGTAAAATTGCTTAGGGACATGAAAGCAATGGGAAGAAATACTGATTAGGATAGAAATGAGAGACTTGCAACAGCGGAGAGGTTAAAGGTCAGGGGTCCTCCAGATGAGGACTTCCGGAGACCTGTCATGTACACCAGGCAAATTCACTCTGGAATCAGTTGAATAGGACACACAAGACCTCACTGAAGGAAAAGTACAAACGCAGCAATCACAATACAAATGTAACCCCACAGCTGGATATCATCAAGATCCTTTTCCTCTTAATTAGGTGCACAATCACCCAGAAATACCTGAACCCTCACGTCACAGCATCTTTGCCTCATAACTAACAATAAGTCTTGTTGAATCTTCAGTGTGCCCACTGGTATACACACCTAAAATTCAAGAACTAGTTGGCCAGTCTTAACCCATACCATTCATTACATTCCTAAATATTTCCACTCAAGCTGAAGTAGCATATAACAATACAGAAAATTTTTCTAATCAAAAATCAAAGAGCAGCTTGAGATAGCTCAGTGGACTAAAGGGCCTGATTATGCAAGCTTAGGCAAATGCAAGGACCCTGGTTTGATGCTTGGCATCACATGCCATGCCAGGCCCACCCCCAGGGTGGGTTAAACCAGCCAGAGTCTGGAACTAGTGGTATATGCCTATAATCCACGTGCTGAGGAGGCTGAAAACAAGAGTATCACCAGGAGTCTGAGCTCTGTAGAGAGACCCTGCAACAACCAAACATATTTTAGAAAGAAAGAAAGAAAGAAAGAAAGAAAGAAAAAAGAAAGAAAGAGAGAAAGAAAGAAAAAGAGAGAAAGAAAAATCAAAAGAATACTTTTTTAATGTCTCTGGTATGTTCTTCAAAGTTATGGATGTGTCCAGTGACTATAATGATTTTACTTCTCCTTTGATTTCTCATATTGTAGGTTCACTGGCTCCATTTCTGCTGGCATGCACTTTTATGCATTTCTTCAAGGGGTATGAGTGAGATGTATGCAGCATGCATATGCACATAAATACAAACACATGACACATGACGCATGACACATGACCAGGACATACAGTGAATGTTGAAATATAAAATTTCTGCAATAAAACATTCATTGGTAGTCACCTCCTTCAATACACACCCTCTCACTTCAGTCCATTGTTCTTGTACTACTGCCACAGACCTAGGAGTCCTCTTTTCTGAGTATCTTTATCAGGTATGTTCAAAAATACAGCGAATGCCCTTGCTGAATGTCACTTATTTCAAAGGCAAGCTTGTAAGCATGCTACAGCGAGGCATTGTCTAACTGTGTGAACTCTAGCACTTCAAGACTTCTGGCCTTACCCCCAAATTAAAATAACCATGAAAGGTAAATGTCTTTAATTGATTCAGGACATAGAGGCCACATGACAGCACAACTAAAGACCCTGAGGAAAGAGGACACCAGAACTGTTTCAGAAAGTGACAGTGATGATGGAGTCCTTTAAAGTGTGTCTGATGCCAGGAAGAGAGTGCAATAGCATAACTGCAAGCACACGATCCCAAGTTCCATCTCCAACAGCACACAAAGAAGGCTTTTACCTGCCTATTCCCACAGAACACTTGCCCACATGGAGCTCGACTGATGCTCAGTTGTAGGGATTGTTACAGACCCCAGACCTGGCACTGCCTGTGGAACCCTGCAGCAAAATTCTCTGCAAGAGGCTGGACTCAGACCCTACCAATTAATCCAGGAGCTGAACATACTGCCAGAGGAGCATAGCGGGTTCACTTCCATGAGCAGAAGAAGGAAGAACTGGAGCACAGCAGGCAGACCCAGAAAGCACATCTGGACAAGTTCCAAATTGTTTAATCCAGACCTGAATTTCCATAAGTGCTAATGGCATAACTGCACCAAAGCTCCACAATAAAGGTCAAAGGACTGTGCTATACAAAATGACAAAGAGAAGGAGCAAGACGTA
This sequence comes from Myocastor coypus, assembly GCA_004027025.1. Taxonomy (NCBI): domain Eukaryota; kingdom Metazoa; phylum Chordata; class Mammalia; order Rodentia; family Myocastoridae; genus Myocastor; species Myocastor coypus. The sequence goes on along the minus strand of PVJA010013201.1, from coordinate 30,713 downwards.
ATCTCAGGCCCCAAGCCCACCCAGAACAAATGCAGGAGGCAATAACATAGAAGAAACTGGGAATCGCACAGCTGAAACCTCGGAATTAATAGCATTTGGAGTAAAGACACAAATACAGACATGTATAGAGGAAATCAGATCATAAATAACTTTTGAAGTAAAATAAGAAATGTGCTAATTAAAAGTGTCTAAAGTAAAAAAGTCAACTGCAAAATGTACAGAGGAAATTGGATCAGAAATAAGCTCTGAAGTAAAAAAAAAAAAAAAAAAAAAAAAAAAAAAAAAAAAAAAAAAAAAAAAAAAAAAAAAAAACAGAAGAAAAAAAAAAAAAAAAAAAAAAAAAAAAAAAAAAAAAAAAAAAAAAAAAAAA
>PVJA010013201.1:0-30243 GCA_004027025.1 Myocastor coypus | reverse complement strand
GTGAAGATAAAGTTTCAGATTTTGAAGACACAGTCACAGCTAGTGAAAAGGTAAGAATCTCATAAAAATAACCACCATAAAGAAAAAATGATTCCACATTGGCAAGATGATGCAAAAATGAGCAACATGAGATTAATAAGAATCAATGAGAAAGAAGAAATCAAAACAAATTATATAAAAAGTATATGGGCAGAATTATTAGCAGAAAACTCCCCAAATATGAGAAAACAACCTGACATTCAGTAAAGAAGGCATACAGAACTCCAAATAACATCAACCCAACTAAAAATTGCCCAGACATATAATAGTCAAGATCCCAGAAATACAGGAGAAAAATAATATTCTAAAAGGTGCTAGAGAAAAGAAACAGATTACATTTAAAGGAAAACCCATCAGAATAACAGCATATTTCTCTTCACAAACTATGAAGTCAAGAAGAGAATGGAGCAGAGTACTTAAAGTGCTCCATGAAAACAAATTTCAGCCCAGATTACTTTACCCTGCAAAACTATCTTTCAAGTTTGATGGAGAAGTGAAACACTTCCACAACAAAGAACAACTAAAAAAAAAATATGAGATGACAAAACCATGCCTACACAAACTACTAGAAGATATTTTAGAGAGGGACAAAAATGATCCAAACTCCATGAATGAGATCAGAAAGAACCCACCAAACAGGGCAAAAAAAAATATTAAACACAGGAGGAAAAAGGTTAAAATAATGGTAGGTAAAGCAACATGACAATCATAACTCAGTATATTTCAATTATAACCATAAATGTAAATGGAATTAATTCTCAAATTAAAAGAAATAGACTGGCACAGTGGATTAGGAAGAAAAATCCAACAATATACTGTACATATAAAAAACATACCTAACTCAAAGAAATTCATAGGCTGAAAGTCAAAGGATGGAAAACAATACTACTATATGTCCCAACACCTCAGATAAAAGCAGGAATAGCAATCCTGTTTGCTGATCGTCTGAACTTCAAAGCAAGATTGAACAAATGAAATAAAGAGGGCTACTGCAAACTGATCAGGAGAAAAATTCAAGGCAAAGAGGCAACACTCATAAATATGTATGCCCGCAACATGGGAGCACTGAGCTATATAAGACAAATCTTTTTCTTATGGCTGGCTCAGCCTGCACTGGGAGTGGGGCTGGTGCAGCATGTGGTACTGAGGATTGAACATGGTCCCTGTGGGTTGCCCAAGCTTTCCTAAGCAGACACTTTAGACCACTAAGCCATCTCACCAGCCCCTATATAAAACAAACCTTAATGGAAATGAAAAATCTAATATCCAATACCACAATCTTAACAGGAGACTTTAACACTCCTTTGTCCCAAAAAGTTAGGTCAAGCAGACAAAAAATTAGCAAAGAAGTAGCATAACTGAACCAGAACTTGGTACAACTGGACTTAATGAACATATACTGAGTGTTCCATCCAACCACTTCTGAATTCAGCTGCACATCGGGCATTTTCTAAAGTAGATGACATACTAGTCCATAGATCATGCTTAAGTATATGCAAGACAACAGAAATAATCTCATACATATTATCTGACCACAGTGTACAAATAAATGACAAAAGAAACCTCAAAAACCCCAGAAATACATGAAAATTAAACAACACTCACCTCAACAACCAATGGGTTGCACAGCAAATTAAACAATATCTACTGTTTAATGAAAATTCAAGAACAACCTGCAGGAATTTATGGGATGCGATGAAAGCAGTTCTTAGAGAGAAATTTATATGTCTAAACTCACACATTAAGGAAACAGAATCAGAACACATAAATATTCTAATGCTGCACATTGATCATCTAGAAAAGGAAGAGCAAACCAAACTCAAAGCCCAAATATGGGAGGAAATTATAAAGATTAGAGCAGAAATTAATTCAATCAAGACAAAGAAAACAATACAAAGAATTAATGAATGCAAAAGCTGGTTCTTTGAAAGACTAAACAAAATTGATACGCCACTAACTAAACTCATCAAAAAGAGGAAAGAAAAAACCTAAATTCAAGCAATAAGGAATGAAAAGTGCGACATTAACACAGACCCAATAGACATCCAGAAGATCATTAATATCTACTTTGAGAATCTTTCCTGTTGCAGAATTGAAGACACAGATGAAATGGACAGATTCCTAAAACGGTACACTGTACCAAAACTGAATCAAGAAGATATAACCACTCGGAGCAACCCAATAAGAGACTATGAAATAGAAAATGTAATAAAAAAAAAAATCATCAAAGAAAAGCCAGGTCCTGATGGATTGAGGACAGAATTCTGAAAATATTCACGTAAGATATAATCCCAGTACTACTCAAACTCTTCAGTGAAGTGAGAAAGGAAGCAATCCTCCCAAAACCCTTCCTGGAGGCAAGTATTATACTGATACCAAAAAACAGAGAAAGATTCAACTAAGAAAGAGAACTACAGGCCAATCTCTCTCATGAACATAGATGCAAAAATTCTCAATAAAATCCTACTAAATAGAATACAACAAATCATTAAGAAGATTATACATCATGCCTAGGCAGGATTCATGTCAAAGATACAAGGATGGTTCAATGTACGCAATCTATAAATGAAATACACAATATCAATAGAGCCAAAGCCAAAAACAACGTAACCATTTCAATTGATGCAGAAAAGGCTTTTGACAAAGTCCAGCACTCATACACATTCAAAGTTCTACAGAAAACTGGAATAGATGGTCTCTACCTCAATTTGATAAAAGCCATCTATGACAATCCAACAGCTAACATAAATCTAAATGGGGAAAACCTGAAGTCTCTTATTTTCAGATCTGGTACAATACAAGGATGTCCTCTATCACCACTCCTATTCAACATATTTCTGGAATCATTAGCTAGAGCCACTTGACAAGAGAGAGAAAAAAAGGAATAAAAATAAGTTTTTAAAGAAAGATGTTAAGCTATCATTATTTGGAGATGACATGATACTTTACTCGAAAGAACTCCACCAAGAAGCTACTAAAATTAATATGAAAAGTCAGTAGCATAGCAGAATACAAAGTCAACACCCAAAAGTTAATAGCATTCCTCTACACAAATAACAAACACACTGAGAGAGAAATTAGTGAAACAATACCTTTTGTAATAGCACTACAGAAATGAAATACTTAGCAATTAATCTAAAGAAGTAAAAGACCTACTCAATGAAAACTACAGTACTCTGAAAATATAGATCCTAAAGTATTTCAGAAAATGGAGACATTCCTTGCTCCTGGATAGGAAGAACCAACATGTGAAGATAGCCATACTCCCAAAATTGTTATACACATTTAATGCAGTCCCTATCAAAATACCGTCAACATACCTCACAGATCTGGAGAAATCATTCCCAAAATTTATCTGGAACCAGAAAGAACTAAAAAGTAAATACATTCCTAGGCAACAAAGATAAGGCATGAGGCATTACATTTGCTAACTTAAAATTATACTACAAAGGTACAGTGATAGCTGGGCGTGGTGGCTCACGCCTGTAATCCCAGCACTCAGGAGGCTGAGGCAGGAGAATCAATGCGACTTCGAGACCAGCCTGGGCTACAAAAGTGAGCTCAAGGCTAGCCTGAACTGCATAGTGAGACTCTGTCTCAAAAAAACAAACAAACAAACAAACAAACAAACAAAAAGGCACAGTGATAAAATCAGCATGGTATTGGCAAAAAACTAAACCTGAGAATCAGTGAAATAGACTAAAAGATGCAGAAGCAAATACAAACACACTCAGTCACCTTATCTTTAACAAAGGATTCAAACATGTTTACTGGAAGAAAGATAACCTGTTTATCGAATGGTATTAGACAAACTGGTTCTCTATATGCTGAAAACTAAAACTTGACCCAGGTCTGTCACCAGGCACTAAACTAAAGTTTAAATGAATTAAAGGTCTAAATGTTAAAACAGAAACACTAAATCTCTTGGAAGAGAAAGTAGGAGGAAATCTCGAAGACATCAGTATAGGCAAGCAATTCATGGACAAAAATCAAAATGCACATGTGACAACTGAAAGAATCAATAACTGCGACCTCCTTTTGCTAAGAAATTTTTGCACATTAAAATAAATTATGAAATGGAGAGCAAAGAATCCCACAAATTTTTTAAAAAATTAACTAATAAGTATTTGGACAAAGGTCTTTGATCTAGAATTTATAAAGAACTCAAAAACAGGGTTCCAAAATTCAAAGATCCAGTCTAGAAATGATAATCCGAAATGAACACGTACTTCTCAGAGGAAGAAGTACTAGAAGCTTACAAATACATGAAGAATTGCTCCCCATTTCTAGCCATCCATGAATTACTATCATAAAGAAATCAACGAACAACAAATGTTGGAGAGGCGGTGGGAGAAAAGGAACTCATCTTCTCTGCTGATGGAAATGCAGACTGATGCAACTGATTTATGGAAATCAGTGTGGAGACTCCTTAAAAAACTAGTACTGTAAATCCCATTCAATCCAGTGATCCCTCTACTGGGAATTTTCCCAGAAGAACTAAAAATATATCATAGTGCTGTTTGTCCTCCTATGTTTGTAGTACCACAATTTGCGATCTGCCAAATCTTAGAAACAACCAAAATAGCCATCACCTGAAGAATGGTTGAAAAAGATTTGGTGTTTTTATAAAATGCAATATTACTCAGCTATAAAGAATGATAAACTCAAAGCCTTCATATATAAGTGGATATACCTTGAACATACACTTATAAGCAAAATACACCAGACCAACGTGTGTAAATATCCTATAGTCTCCCTAATGTAAGAATTCAAAAAAAGAAATAAGCATACAAAGGCATAACACAGCTAAATGGAAATCAAGAACTTAAGGAATAAACAACAAAGAGACAAAACAGAGAAGTTAGGAAACATGGCAGGGGCAAAACCAGGCACTTATATATTCACAGGATGAATTAGACTATGGTCCTAAGTATCTCCAAAAGTTTTTTGACACTGAGGATACCAATGTGTAATACTAAAACCATGTTTGGAATGCCTGCCATTCTGATATTTTAGATGTGTGCGGCTTTTAATGTCACATCAATTATTCCTATACTCTCCATCAAGTAAATGGGGCTTTTGTTTGTTTGTTTGTTTTGTTTTTTAAGAAAAGAAAATAAGAGATGATGAAAAGTGGCACAGTATTAACCTGCTACAATTTTGTATATGGTTAGATTTCTAAATTTCTATGTAAAAATGTGTAACAGTTTTCAGTTTTCTTTGTTTTCATCATATTCTACAGAGATTTAATAGAATGTTGATGATTGATGGAAGATACCAGTTCCATGTTAAATCTAAGGTATTTGATACTCAGAAAGACAGTGATGTCAAGCTCAAGTACCTGTGTTATAGAGTAATAGTATCATGAAGCTTCACTTCTAGAGGATTAACAACTTAAGTAGGAGGACCAAAAAATTAGAGAAAAAGAAGGGTTGTGAGGATAGCCAATATTTTGGCCCTAGCCCTTCAAGGTCAGTGAAGATTCAGGACACAAGAGAGCCTGTACTGTAGCATCCTATAACTAAGTAGTTTCTCAAATTTTCTGTTCAAAGAGATTATGGAGCCGCAGAGGAAGTGTATCAGTGATGTACAGTATTCCTAAGGAGAGTCACCCAAAGAGAAAACATTCAGGCTTCCACAGAGAGCAAACTAATGAAGCAGTAGCTGTGACCCATCCAGACAGCTGACAGTGACAAAGGTTCTACAAAAAACTGTACATTGTTTCAAGGTAAATCCTGAGGGGATTTGACTGACCTTTTCAGATACAAAAGTTACACGTTTTGTTATATAGTTCTTGCTTTAACTTGACCTTAATTACCCAGCAGAAAAGTTTAAGCATGAGGCATAAAATATAAAGCCATATTAGTATGCTAAACTGTAAAAGGCTTAAGTCAACAACTTCCAACATTGCTGGTTCTGCTCATAGCCCACTATTATTATGGGATATTGGACTATACATACAACTACTCTCTCCTTATACAAACAGTCTTTAGAAAATTTATGTCTGCATCTTGTATTCTGAACAGCTACTATGAAGACAACAGTATACATTGCACTGGTTATTATGGCTGTCCTACTGACTGGTTCTGAAACTATCTCATTGCTATTTCTTTCTTGTTGAAATTAATAAAATAAAAAATAAAGAAATGTAAGTCGGAAAAATATAAATAAAAAGATGAAGGCTGCAGTCTAAAAGCACCTGCCTGGCAAGCGCAAGGACCTGGCTTGATCCCCAGCACCACTTGCCTAGCTGTCCCGGGCCCAGACATGCTGAGCCATCCACTGAAACCCGGCGTGGTGGGGCGGGCTTGTAACCCCAGCACTGGGGAAGCTGACACAGGAGAGTCACTATGAGTCTGAGCAGTGTAGTGGCATCCTGCACCAAATAAATCCACACGATTTTTAAAAATTAAAAAGTATGTCTGAAGCAAGGAGCAGTATGTTGAAAAGAGGGTTGATTTTTATGTCTTTCACTGTAATAAGTTTTTAAGAAGTAAACATCCGCTGTATTTTTTTATCCACCCTGATATCTACAGACGTGTTCCTAGCACGGACCCCCAGCGCTGCGCACAGCCTGGTCTCCACCCCGTGCGTCTGTTCCTCCTCCCTGCAGCCCTCTTCCTTGCCACTCACTCACTGTTTCCCAACACCCCACTCGGGTTCCCTCTCAGCTCCCTGCTCGTCTGCATGTGCTGGCTTTTTATAAAGTGTATGCGATTAAACCCATGGTCTACATCTATCTCTACACACAAACTACGCACACCTTTACCCTTTCAGGGACCTCTGTTTTGCGTCTGCTTGTTTGGCTTTGAGAGATGGCTCTGCTTTAAACAGCTTCTTCCCGAAATAGAAAGCTAAGCTATGTGGTTCTTGGCAAGTGACGCAGATAGCACTGAAATTTTACTGGAGGAAATGAAGAAGTGCCTTGCATCAACCAAACCACGTAAATTTAGAAGTCTCTGACAACATGTCAGTTGTTAACCAAAACAAATTACCCAACAGCTAGAAACTAAGGTGAGGGACTCAGAACTGAAACAAGTTTTGCTGTTGTTGCTGTTGTTGTTGTTGTTGTTCAAAGACTGGAGCTAGGGTTCTGTGAGAAAGCCCTGGGATCTGTCCCCTGGACCACAAAAAGAAAAACAAAGTCACCAAGTTAAGGTCCTGCTTTTAGTTCCACACATTTGTATCATCCTTATTAGTTATACCTATGTGCACATGCATGCTTACACACACACACACACACACACACACACACACACTTGCTACAGATGAAAAAGTAATGATTTCCCTTATTTCACAGAAGCCTCTGGCATTTTCTCATTCTGTGGGTCCTGCTGATCACCTTTTACTTGTTGATAGTGACCTCTCTGGTCATGTTCTCTTCTACTTGAAAAAGAATGATTATACCTGAAATAACATCTAAATATTTAGGAGATGACTTCTGTAATAATAAGTCCACAGGCAAAAATTAGCCTTGCTATGATACATATATGCCTCTCTCGGGAATGAAACGTACTGTCAACTGTAATAAGTAGTACTCACTTATACATCATTCTTCATTCATCATGTCTAATGCTTACTCTAATATAACATGATCCATGTTACTAGGGTAAGCTTGTATAAAATTTTAGTCAGCCCAGCGTCAAACATTGTCCCTTTCTTCTTCCAAATGGATACTTCTTTTTTGTTCAAAAAAAAAAAAATCCTAGACATAGAAAGAACCAGTTGCTATGGCTTAATTAGTCCCTCCCTACATTCTGGGCCAAAATCTTAACTCTGTGACTCCACTATGAGCAGGCCCCTGGAGAAAGAGCCTGCTCAGATAATTAAGTTAAAACAAGGCCATCAGGAAGTATCCTTAGACAAGAATATCTGAACAGACACAGCCCTTCAGAGAGACACAAGAAGACAGTCACCTGCAAACCAAAGGGAGGGAGTGTCCCCAGACCCAGCCCTGTCAACCTTTTGATCTTGCACAGAGTTCTGCCATTAGAGCTGTGAATAAGCACACCTGTGTTGTGTAAGACGCACAGGCACTGACGCCTAGCGAACCCACACGAGGGGGGATTAGAGTCCATACCAACTCCTGCTTATATCGGTCAATCCTCATTCACATCTAAGGCACGTGTTCCTGATTTCTTATTTGTTCTCCAAGATTTGCAACCAATTTTAAATCTCCAGTCCTGTAAATATGTGAGTGTGGTGCTGTATGATGAAACTTCTGTGCTCACGAGTGACCCCCCAAATGCACCCTAGGTTATTCCTTTCAGCTGTCTACACACCTGTCCTCCAGCCCTGCTCCAAGCCGGTGAGATGCTCAGCACTGGCTACAGCAGCGACACGGGCTGCGCAGGAAGGGCTTCCCCGGCGCTTCCCCACAGCCTTAAGCACAGCAACAGAATTTTCCTTTGTGTGTCTCAGTGAAGCTCTGAAAACAATGTCTTTCTATTTCCTGAAGAATGAAAATAGCTCATGAAAACCTTGCCAGAAAGAGTATCTCGGAAGAGTTAGCAGTCTCTCAGTGTCTCCTAGCTCCATCTTTGACGTGCTTGGGCAACGGGGAACCAGGAAAATCTTCATCTGCTTTGTACCCTTTGGATTGCTGTCGAACTCTTCCACAAATATTGTGTACCCCACCAATGAAAGTCTTCATTTTTTTTTCACACCCGCTGTACACCAGGCACCAGCCAGCAGCCAGCTTTGATTTCCCTGGGGACTTCTACTGCAGAATTAAGCAGTGACACTGACAATGCTCCGCGTCTCCCCCAGCAGCGCTGGTTACCAGGACGCAGTGCCTCAGGTCCCGGTGAAGCGCCAGAATCAGGAAGAACCTCAGGGCAGAGAGGAGGCTGTCATGATTCCAGCCCCACAGCCAGCCTGGAAAGACACTGGGTGTAACTGGGTGCTCAAAGCAATGTTTCCTACTTCGAAGAAATGTAGCCCCACTGGTAGGACCCCAAGCTCATTCATAAAGAACTAAAACCTGTTATTTGACTTCAGGGAAAGGTGAAAGTGAGCCAGAGATTGTATAATAAACTTTATAGTACCTGATGCCAAATATATGAGCATCTTAGAGTTATCACTGAAATAAAGCTAAAGGATTGCTTTTTGTTTGTGTGTGTGTGTTTGTATGTATGTGTGCTCTTGAGAATAACCAAGGGCTCCAGGAAGCATTCAGTGTGGGAAAACACTGGATACAAAAGCAGAAAACCTCCAGAAACCAACAGTCCTGACTTCAAGTCTGCATGAACTTCGCACAAGTTGCAATCTTCATGTGCTATCATCGAAACTACGAGGAAACATCTTCTAGGCCGCCTTTAGGATTAGGGGTGATGAGGATGAGGCCTGGGTTGAGCATAACTGAGGTCTGTCTTGTTACAACTATTCTGCAACTAAGGGCAAAATGTTTGAAGCTCCATCCATGAAAATAGACACTGCTTAAAGCAACAAGCCTCAGTTCAGAAGTTAGAAGGGAGAAATTCGAGAGCTTCAGGGAACAAAAAAATCAGGTCCAGCAACTCAGCAAGTAATTAATGTGAACATTGTTCTGTTGAGTTGCCTCCCTTAGTACTAATTATAATATGCCTGTTCTCTGTGTGCACAGCTAATGAACCTCCAAGCGTGGAATTTACGCAGGGAGACAAAGCAGACACACAGTATGGAGTAAACCCTACAAATGCTTAGAGTTCTTAATTCTCCCATCTGCTCTGGAAATTAGGACCAAAAATTATTTACTAAGGATGGAAGTGAATAATTGAGATAAGTTATTATGATTTAGGTGAAAGTCTCAGGTGTTCAGAGGTGGGGCTTTTGCCAAACAACTGCACTAGGGGGCCACTACACTCCTCAATGGATTCCTGCATTCAAAAGCTTGTGGCTCAGTGTGGTGTGAGGAGATGCGGCCTGCTGACTGGGAGCAAGACATGGGTGATGCTTTCTTCTCCCAGGCTATGTCCTGCGCTCTCCCTCCTTGTTGTAAAGGATTGCTAGCTTTCCCCTGCCAGGCCCCTGTGTCCAGCACCTGGGCCATGACCATGTGCCACGCCCTTTCTGCCTTGGAGTCAGCCAACAATGAACTGATACTTCTGAAACTGTGGGCAAAATTTAAGCTCTCCTCCTGCAAATCATGGGTGTTGGGTACTTTATCCCACCAACAGGAAAAGGACTAACCCTGGTTCTTTTCCTGTAGAACTCCTCAACTTCAGCAACATGTATTTGATGTATTGATTGGGTCAGTGAATGAAAAATGTGTTCTTGAGAGCCAGGTCAGGACAATTTAGCTAAGTACACCGCTCATTCATTCATTCATTCATTCAGTACTCTTCCCTGAGCTCCTCTTGTGGACAAGTCTACGAGGCAAAATCATTTCACAAAGAGTCACCATGCAACGCGATGCAAATATGCCATAACACAGTGCAGTGAAGGTCTTATCCAAGGCGTGATCCCTCTCAGACAAGGCAGTGACTTACTGAGTGTATGGAGAGAGATCACTAGCAATTTTAACTCTGATCTCTTTTCTAGTCCTTGAATTAAAAACTTCTTTGGGCATTAGGGACTTCGAATTCCACCTTGTTTCATCCTCAGCACTCTCAGGGCCAGCCTCTTCCATGTCTCCAAGAAATTCCACGGTTATCTTCTGAAAAAAGACTTTCTCTAGTTACTCTCTAAAATACTTCTTCCCAGGCACTCTATGGCTTGGCCCAGTTCAGTTTTTAAGGTTTCTTATTCTGATATGTACGTATCATTGTGATCATTATTAATTTTGTTGGTTTTCACAACCTACTCAGCACCCCTAGAATACAGCAGCTAGAGGGAAAGGCAGCCGCTTGTTTAGTATCTCTCTCCCTTGGTACTCTTGATGCGGAATATCGGGGCACATCCCTCTGCTTCCGCTGCTGCACTGCAAGTCCACGCGGGTCATTAATGCTGAGTTTAGAACACAGCAGCTCACTCCCTCGGTGAGTGCTTAATGACTGCACAAGTAGAGTTCACAGAATGAGAGCAACAGGTGAAAAAAATGAATAACAAAGACGTCATGATCAATGACACATCATGAATTTCCTAAATGTTGAGTATAGCAGGGAACAACGTAGAAATAGTATGTCCAATTAGCACTATTCAGGAGCATCAGTTTCACTAAAGATTTAGGGCGCCTCTGAAACTCACTACTATCTTGGATAAGAAACTTGATGTCCTACTGCTCAGACAAGGGAAAGGAGGTATGGATAATGCAGGAGGACCAGGCTCAGCGTGGCGCGTGTGTAAGCCCTGTCCCCTCTGATCGTCAGCTGCATAACCTTGCCCTGCTTAGGGAGCTCTCCAAAGCCTCAGTTTCCTCATAGGTACAATGAGAGATGATCATAGTAATTGCTTTAGAATTCTGTGACTTTGATGAAACTATGTACAAGCAATGTTCTACAATAGTCACACATTAGATTTTTAAAAACTATTGACTGTGGTTATTGCGGTTGCGATCATCACAAATACTTCCTTTAGAGCTGGGTGTGGTGGCACACGCCTGCAATCCTAGAACTCAGGAGGCTGAGGCAGGAGGATCAGTGCGAGTTCGAGACTAACCTGGGCTACAAAAGTGAGCTCAAGGCCAGCCTGAACCTTGTCTCAAAAGGACAAAAAAAAGAAAAAGAAAGAAAGAAAGAAAGAAAGAAGGAAAGAAAGAAAGAAAGAAAGAAAGAAAGAAAGAAAGAAAGAGAGAGAGAAAAAAAACAAATACTTCCTTTGCCTGAAAAGGACTGAAGCATCTACCTTAAGAAATCTCCTTGATAGCCAATGCTTTGGACCTAGCCCTTCAAGGTCAGTAAGGACTCAGCATATAAGAGAACTTGTGCTGTAATATCCTATAACTCAGAGGTGTCCCAAATTTTCTGATCAAGGACATTATGGGACCTCAGACAAAAAGGCTAAGTGAACTATAGTGTGTCTAAGAAGAGTCACCCAGAGAAAAACATTCTCTCAGGCTTTCACAGAAAGCAAACTGGCCTAACAATGGCTGTAACTCAGCCGGAAGACTGATACTGACAACAGTTCTACAAAGCACTGTACATGGTTCCAAAGTTAATCCTGAAGGGATTTGACCTTGGAAAACACAAAAGATTAATGTTTTGTTATACAGGTCTTGCTTTAACTCGTCCTTGATCACACAGCGGAAAAGGTTAATTACGAGGCATAAAACACAGAGCTAGAATAGTATGATGAGCTGTGAGAGGCTTAAATCAACAACCTCCAACATTGCCAGTTGCACCGGTAACCCACTGCAATTATGGAACATTAGACTATGTATACATCTACTTCCTCTCAGTTCAAAGAGAAGAATTTTCTTTCTTTTTTTTTCTGTCCTTGCCAATATCAGTTAGAAAATGTAGCGTTCCCACACCCTATACTCTGTATTACTGTTGTGAGGACAATATGCCATGCGTCAATTATTGCGAATGTACTACTAATGCGTTGCAAAACTATCATATTGATATTTCTTATTGAGAGTAATCAAAAACTTTTAAAAAAGGAAATCTGCTTGACAAAGCAGGGGGGAGTCTCCAAAGCCATGGCCACCTACCAAGCGTCTCAGCTCATAGTCCTGCAGTGCATCTCCACAGCCATACTATGAGGAATTTACTAACCAATTCTCATTTACAAAAAGATGAAACACATCCAAGTAAGAAAGGAGCTGGATTAGCTCTTCTCATTTCAAATAGAATATCATGGGACAGAAAGAAATTACAGGCCCCAGGAGACATTTCCCAGGCAGCTTTCCTAAATACAGCAGAGGGGGCAAAACTTAAAAATAGCTGGATAGGGGTTAGGTAGGGTTAGGGTGTACAGTGATGTTTAATGAGAAAGATTACAGTCAAAGTATTACAGGTAGCAAGAGGCATGAACATTCGCTCACGAGCCACCTGTAACATAGGCCTGTCCACACCCTGTCACCTTTGCTTGTTCTGTGAACCATTTAGGAACTTCCTTTTGCAAGGGACAATAAAAAAAGAAACACAGACCTTAAGATGAAGGGGAGGGTTCTCCCTCCAATTAAGAGCAAGAGTACCTTGTTGCTGACTCTCGGATTCAGTGGAAGTCCAGAAGTTGTCGAGAAGCCTGCACCCCGCTTCTACCTAGGTGCAGGGGTCGGGCCCCAGTAGCCTGCAGTGGAGCTCTACCTCTGTACCCCTCTCCACGTGGTGCACTGTCCCTCAGCAAAGAACGTAGCCAGCTACAGTGCTACCACATCCCTTTCCAAAGGGACACCAGTCGGCAGAACACAGAACAAAATGTTGAAAATGTTGGAGTACTTCTTTTATCTTTAAAAGAGCTAACAAAACAATCTACTTAGTGGGGAAAGAACTGAGAATTCTGGGAGTATCCCCGGAATGACCCCATTGCTCATAGGACACTAAGCTGTCCCAAGCTGTGCCCCATATGCAGCGGAGCCTCACAGCAAGACTTACTGTGCTTTTGATCTTTCAAGATGAATCATCAAAGCTCAGAGAGGGCTAGGCAGCTGTCCAAAGCATAGCAGCAAGATGGCATCATTTTTAGAAGTAGCCTGGGGCTCTGGGGTGCACTGGGAGCAGTCAGTTTAAGCATGGGAGACACCCAGAAGGATGCACATTCAGCTCTCACCCTCGACATGTGACAGTACAGACAACTGTCCATGTGCCATGTCTGTCTGTCCCAGGAACCATTTCAGAATGTCCCTCTGCCAAGAAACTCAAAGGCTGTTACATACACTGTATGCACTGATGTTTCAAAAGAAAAAGGGACTTTGAAAGTACCCTTAAGACTGGACACACTTGTGCACACCTGTAATCCCTGTACTTAGAAGGCTGAAAACAGGAGGATCACTACGGGTCCAATCTGTGTCATGAGACCCTGTTCTAAATACATAAAAAAAGAAAACACTCTCTACAAAGCAACAACTGATAACTCCCATGTGAATGGTGATAGAAAATTCTAGAAAGTTCTGAGATGATCTTTAGGCAACAGCCCCTGTGGTGGTAGGAAGGACACAGGCTCCTTGGAGCCTCCCACTGGAGCCCCCACTTCAGACCTGGGCTGGCTTTACACTGAGCAACCAGTGTCCAGCCGAAGAGCTGTCCAGGCCACAAACAGGAAGCTGGATAGAGGGCTGTGGAGCCTCTACAGATGGGTCCCTCCTGGAGGCCCTGCTTGTGCTACTTGGATTTTCATTCCATGGTGCACTTGTCTTCTAAGGGGACGGGGGAGAGGTCTATGTTGCTTGTTGCTAGCACTCCGGAGAGCCCTCTGCTCTGAGGCTTCCGACAGCATTGTCAGGACAGACTGCCTTCTGCATTCTTCACTCCACAGATCACTTAGCCCCACCAGGAAAACTCTGGTGACCCCAAAAGGGGAGAGCAAGCTCTCTTTGTAGTGGGACACTCAAGGGATCCAACAAAACTCTTCTAACACCATGCCACAGCGATCCATGTGCACCCATGTTTCCAGCAGCACAATTTGTCATAGCCAGATCTTGGAAACAAGCCAAATGCCCATCAACTGAGGAGTGGATAAAGATGTGGCAGCTTTACACAACGGGGTATTACTCAGTGATAAAGATAAACTCGAGGCTTTTCTAGGTAAATGGATGCAACAGAGGCCATGCGCAGGAATGAAATAAAGCAGACCCAGGTGCATGAACATCCTACTGTCTTCTTAGTGTCAGTGCCTGAAAGAATAAATAATCTGAAAGCTACATTAGATACTGTGAAAAGCAAAGAAACTGTTCAAAAGAAAGGAACAGGGGGCTTTCGGGTTAGATCAGTGGTTTAAGCGCCTGTGCAGGCAATCCCAGGCAGGCACAGGGGATGGCAGTTTGATCCCCGCACCCACCGTTAAGGCAGCCTGAGCCAGCCAAACAAAATAATTGAGGCAGGAGAGAGAGACAGACAGACAGACAGACAGACAGACAGACAGACAGACAGACAGATAGATGGACAGAGAGACAGAGACAGAGCAAGAAAGAAAAGAATAAGGAAGAGAAATAGATAGATAGATAGAGATAGATATATACATGTATAGATATAGATATATACATATGTATATATATATATATATATATATATATATATATATATATATATATACTGACCTAGTGTAAGGAACAGTTAATACTTATTTTTTTTAATTTTACTTTTTATTTTTTGACCCACTAATCTGAGTAGCTAATTTGAGGATAACAATATGCAATATAACAACTATTATTGAATTCCTGTATTTTGTTTGGTGAAATCATGCATCACTTCTATTTTATTTTACTATTTTCTATTCTTCTTCCCTCTGCTGGACAACTTTTTCCCCTGTGGCCCGGTGGCGGTGCTGCGACGGCCTAAGCGAAGGCCGCGACTCCCACTGCGTATTGTGCTAATGCTGCGTTCTGGCAGATCAGCTCACTGCAGCAAATCGAGGCCCCGCCTGCGCTCCTCCTCAGGCTTGCAGATGTGGTCGGGAATGCCAACAGGCACACGCACCCCGACTCCCGTTCAGCAGGATTCCCTACTCGGTCTATCAAGGAGGCGCACATCAACGAGACGTGGAGATATTAAAAGTGAAGAATTCACAACACAGTGGGAGATGTTAACTATTTTTCTGAGACCGGAAGTGGAGAGACCGCGGTGGTGGACACCCCACTGTTTGGTCCTTTGTACTGTAAGGCTAAACGGTGCATAATTTCAGCAGAAGAATTTCTACCAGATCAGGCAAATGCGGTGTCATTAATTATTTTCGCTGCACCTGTTGCCCTTGGCTGCGTGATTGCTGGCCTGGAAACATTCAAGCAAGAGCCCCTGGTCCTCCTGGACACTCTCTGAACTATGTGATACCCTTGAATAGACTCCTTTCTACTTCACTAGCTAGTGTTGGTCTCGCTACACCTGAAACCCTTTAATTCATTAAAACTCTTCATCTCTTCTCCAAAGAACATAAAGACTGAAGTTTTAAAGACAGTTATTCACTAACTTATCCATGATAGGTTTTTGCAATAATTAAGCACATTCTGATTACAATCTATCGGTCAAACACTGATTTTCTCTGAGACCCATAACCCCTTCTTCAACCAGACAAAAACTGTATTTGAAATAGGCGTCTTCCCCTTGTTACTTCTATGCAGGTATAGCAATACTCGCTTCTTTCAGGCCTATAATGTAGAAGCAGGTGGTTAAGAGCTCTCCCTGGAATTAGCAGTGTTCTCAGCTGAGAGGTTCTTTAGGTGAGGTGCTCAAGTTAGACATACAGTATCCCTGAAATGGTACATTAAGGCAAGAGGGCAGACTTTACACAATAGAGACAGTTCTTGAACGTCCTGCTTAAGGGCTAAACTTACGACACAGGAACATGAGCAGCAGGGCAGCTTTACGATGGCTTCCCCTATAGCACCATACTGTAGCTTATGCTGAGGGTACTGTACAGCACAGTATTGTGGTTCTGTTTTCTTATGCATTACAGTACTGGATATAAGAATTATGCAAATACATCCAAAGTCATGAAGATGGAATTTCCTTTGAGGACCTCTTCATGGCAAATATTGTAATGTATAAGCAGTATGTGATTCTACATTTAGGGACCAATGCACCTAATAATGTAGTTGAAGAAAGAGGACGTGGTAAACAGTGACTATCTGTTTTAACAGAGCACCAAAAAAGACTTTGTAATACTTTAAGAGGTGATGTTACACTGGATTGGATGAATTTTAAGGCAATGTCTTGACCCAGGAGAGTATTTAAAGATTTCCCAGTATTTAGATGGTCACTATAGATGGTGAGTTTCTATTTCTGAACCAGGTATTTTTATTTATTTTATTTTTTTACTTCCCAGAAAATATATTTATTTATTCATATTTTATTTATGCATATTTTGCTATATTACCTTTCTAACTATACTCAGATATAGACTATATAGAATGTATATTACATATTCCCATGTACATGTTGTATTGTACTTCTCAGTTCATAGTTATTATCTAAAATATTGTAAGAACTTTTTTGTTAGAAAATATTTTGAAAGTATTATTTTTCATCATTGTACAATATGAATCAGGTATTTTAATCATTTAGCTCTATTATCATATGAAGAAATCTTTCAGTCTTCCCTTGGTTTAATGGTAAATTCTCACAACTTACCAATGGATTTCTATTCCATTTTCCAAAGTATACATTTCATATTGAAAGTATACATTTCATATTGAAAATCAAGCAATAGTAAATTTATTTATTTATTTATTTATTTATTTATTTATTTATTTATTTATTTATTTATTGTCTTTTCAAGACAGGGTCTCGCTATGCAGTTCAAGCTGGCCTTGAGCTCACTTCCGTAGCCCAGGCTGGTCTCAAACTTACACCAATCCTCCTGCCTCAGCCTCCCAAGTGCTGGGATTATAGGTGTAAGCCACCATGCCCAGCAGCAATATTAATTTTAATCTTTTTTTTATTTCTCGAAACATAAGAGGTACAAAAGGAAAGAAGTAAATCTTAGGAATTGTCTAAAACAAAACCAAAAAATAAAAAACAAAACAGTATAATCATGTGATTAAAGGGATGGCTAATGATATTTGGGCCAGGGTAGTACTCTTTATGAATCTACAAGCATATTACAGGAAATAATTCATTTAACTAATAATGATCATAATAATAATAATCATCATCATCATCATAATAATAAAAACTGATAGTGGTGAAGAGTTCCTTTCCAATACAGTAAACCCCACGTATAAAATAAGACAAAAAAGAAATGATATCTGGAACAGTCTCTACCACTAGACATCAGGATGGGCCTGACTGATTCTCTGGCCTTCTGCTTCCTCAATGTTGAGAAAATGAGATCTTATTGAACAAGCACCCTAGAGACTTGGCCATATAATAATTCTAGGGGAAATAAATCTAATCTCCTTTTTGTACAAAGTATGCCTTTGTTAAAACCATCCAAACTTTTCTCACTCAGAAAAGCAAGGGTTCATTAATGTCATTTTGGCACTACAGAGTCTGTATAAACATTAACCTTATTGTATGAATTGAGCCAGGGGGATTCATCAGATTTGTTTTTTTAATGGAAGCTCACACATTGTTTGGTATATTTCTTCAGCTTAAATAAAATGCAACAGGTGAAATATTTGATTTATGCATACTTCTGTATAAGTAATTGTAGGTGGATATTAATATATTTACCAAATATTCTGTGATCTTTTATTAGTTATGTCCTATTTATTACAAACTATTTTTGTGGGTTTTTTTTAATGGCTGGCTCAACCTGCCCTGTGAGTGGGGCTGGCACAGCACGTGGTACCAGGGTTCGAGCCAGAGTCCCTGCAGTTGCCTAAGCAGGCACTTTAGATCGCTGAGCTATCTCACTGCCCCATAATATTTTAATTTTTTTAAACTTTATTTATGTATTTATGTTACGGCTGACTCTGCCCTGGGAGTGGGGCTGGTGTAGCATGTGATGCCAGGGATCGAGCTGGGGTCCCCCCAGTTGACTAAGCTTGTCTAAACAGAAACTTTAGACCACTGAGCCATCTTGCCAGCTCAAATGACACCTAAGATCTAGATTTTTTTCCTTTTTTTATTTTTATTTATTTATATATTTTTTTGGTGGGACCAGGGATTGAACTCAGGCCCTTGTGCCTGCCAGGCAAGTGCTTATTCTATTGAGCTATTTCTCGGCCCAAACTTGTCAACATTTTCTGTAATCACTGAACCCTACCCTCCCTCACCCAATGATTTCACTACTTTTTCTCCCTTTTATTAATCTGCAGTCTCTTTCCCAGTGTCCTAAGAATACTGTATAGGTGTGTGTGTGTGTGTGTGTGTGTGTGTGTGTGTGTGTGTTCTCTTAATTGTTTTCCTATGATAACATTACTAGTTTTTAATTTTTGCTGGCATATTGAAACTTTCTATGAAGCATTAAAATTTAAAAAACCTAATGATGATGTTTCTGGTCTGGTTATACCTGAGCAAGGGGAATTTTGTCAGTTCCCATGAAAAAAATTAGAGATTAAGAAGCACTGTATTAGAACAAGGAGAACTTCCTTTGTTTTCTGTTCTACACGTATGCTGACTACTTGGCTCAGCAACTGGATAGAAAATAAAGTAACTTGAAGATTGTTTCTGAATTCTTCCATTTATGTAAATGTTCCACTGAATAGCTAGTGCTACTGACTTTAATAAGATCCACATGGTCCCTTTCTAATTTCTTGAATCTGAGGTGGATATATTTGTTAAGCTGAGCCATCTCAGAAAGACATTTAAGTCCCTGAAATAAGGTTGAGAAACATAGACTCTACAAAATCGGTTCTCAACCTGTGGGTCGCGACTCCGGCAGGGGTTGAGTGAATACATAGTGCATATCAGATATTTACATTCCAAATCATAACTGTAGCAAAATTACAGTTTGGAAGTAGCCACTAAAATTATTTTTTGATTCGAGATCACCGCAACATGAAGAACTGTATTGCGGGGTCACGGCATTAGAAAGGTTGAGAACCACTGCTCTACAAGCAGCATAGCAAAGGGAGGAAAAAGTGAAATCTGTTCTCTGAGTTCATGATAATAATGGTTCAGATAATCTGGGAGACACTGGGTTTAAAATTTTCTGTTTATGAACTCTCCAAGATTTTTTGTCTGATCAGAATCCATTTCCACTGCAAGGCTCAGAATACATGTTCAGCCTACAACTATCTGAATTGCTACCTCTTACTAATACATATTATCTATTAGAATATATTATATTTACTAATGTATATATACATATATTACATATATTAGAATATATATGTATATTAGAATATCACACCCATACCCCTTACTATGAAGAGGACTTTAATTTGATTTTCTTGAACTCACAGACTACCTGTTATAAAGTCCATCTGTGATGTTCAATATGTAGCTTTGCAAGCACCTTTTTAAGGTAAAGTCCATAACATTTCCTGCTAGAACATGTGGGTTTCCTCATACTGCAGAAGCCCAGCATCCCATCTGCATGGCAGAATAATGGTAAGGCCCACCTTGAGGCTTGGACTTGGTCAGTTTGCCACAGGGCTTGGAGATGGTGACGGTCTTCTGGCAGTCAGCATTGTGGAGGGCTCGCTTCAGATTCCCAGTTCTGGTCTTCAGGGCTGTATTCAGGTCACATTCCCCCCAGGCCTGGAACTGGTACTTGCACTCCGCTAAAGTCAAGAGAGGATCCAAGAGAAAGCCTTGTGATAGCCTGTAGTAGTGTCACTATAATAAAGGCACCCTTTTTTTAATTAACATTTTAGATTTGGATACTTACAGATTTTCATGGAGTCATTAAAAAGTAATGGAGATATCCCACATACTCTTCATCCACTACTCCTAGCCAGGTGTGATATCTTGCACCCACCATGAAATTGACATGGACCCATTCAAAGTACTTGTTGAGACGGTGCCACTTTACATACACTCATTTGGGCATTAGGAGGCATGTTGACTGGACACAGTTCATCATGTGTACAAGCGCATGACCATTATCGTCCACACACAGAGCCCTCAAACACAAGGGGCGCAAGGTTCATCTTTTCCATCGGTCTTCCTGTCTCCTTCAACCACGTCAACCAAAACACTGCTCTCTGTCTATGATTCCATCATCAGACATTATATGAATGGAATTAAATAGCATGTGGATATGCCACAATTCTTACACTATGATAGGTTATTTCTAGCTTCTGAGTATAACAATTGAAGCTACTATCTACGCTCAAGTGTGAGTCTTTATGGGACTGTAGGTTTCCATTCTCTGGGATAAATGCTCAAGAAAGCACTGTGTTGCACTGTAACTCATGCCTAGTTCTGTAAAAAAGGGGCATACACTTTTCCAATATGGCTGTACCTTTGCACACCTCCAGCAACATAGGAGGAATACAGTTGGTCACATTCTTGTCTAGCCATTCTCCTAGGTTGATAGCTATTTTATTAGAGTTTTACTTTTCATTTGTCTGATGAAAATGCTTCTACATATTTATTAGCTTTCTGTAGATCAGTGACGAAGCACCTTTTAGAGCTTTCAATGACAACCAATAGCCGCTGTGGCACATGTGCCATGGTTCCGCCACCACTGCTACGGAAGCTCTTTAGTAAAACATGTGGAGCCTACTTTCTTACTGAACTTCCTTTGCTGCTGAGTTTTGACTATGATTTATAGATTCCAGAGTTGAATATTTTAAGACACACCATAAAAACCTTGTATAGGTGAATCTCGAAGAATTGCCTGTATACAACTTAGGAGCAAATGTATCCAGACTTTACTGTAGCTTAATAATACTTATTACTGTCACTCAAAAATGTACCCCAAAAGTTAGAGAGTATGGAAAAGATTTCTATGGGCACAGTCACAGTCCTGTTTCACATGCTGTCAAGCCATAACGTACATCCTTATAACAGAGGGACATTTGGGGGCATAATGTCCTCACCTGAACAAGAAAGGCAGAAAGACTAAGATGTAGGAGAAAATCTTATTTAGGAGTTTTAATATTGATTTAAAATTGAATGGTCTGGGGTGATAGCTCAGTAGAATAAGCGCTTGCGTGGCAAGCGCAAGGACCTGAGTTCAGTCCTTGGTTCTGCAAAAAAATAAAATAAGACAAAATAAAGTAAAATAAAATAAAATAAAATAAAATTGAATGTTCTCAGAGAACTCCTCATCTTTAGAGAGACCAGGCCAGCATGAAGGTGTCAGGGTCAGTAAGAGAAATCTCACAGAAATAGCCACTGATACTCCCCAGTGGCCTGCTGGGGTCAACGAACAGATCTATGAATGCGTGTAGATGGAATGGTGGGAGAAAAGAAAAGCGGGGTCTGGAAAGTGACACAAATAATGACGAGAATGAGAAAAGTAGAAAAGAAAAGGAATTTGGAAATAGAGGAAAGAAAAGGGAAAGAACACAGACAAATGAACAAAACCGGGAGGAATTCCATGCATAATGGATGCCCCTTCTAGGTAGTGGGTCTCAGTCTTGCCTGGTTTTTACACCCAGGAGACATCTGGCTGGCTATAAATAGCAGAATAATTTTAGCTTTCACAGCTAACATGACTGAGAGGATTAGTGGAAACGCAGAGAAACCAGGGATGGTGCCAAATACACTGCTGCACAGAAGACATAAACGGACGTGGACCAAAATGTCACCAGTGCCAAAGCTGAGAAAGCCTAGAGTACAGGGGGTGCAGTGTCTGGAGACCGTCTGCCTGACAAAATGGAATTATTTAAAATAAGCAGAGTAGATTCCAAGAGGACGTGATGCAGAATTATCTCACAATGGGACGCTGAGTCAACAGGCCAGGGTGAGAGCTACCTCCAAATTGCTTCTTCCAGTTGCAGGGGATCTTGCATCTCTGGGTCTTCATGGTCTGCTTGCACTCGGCTCCAGTGCGAGAGCCCTCCCGGGTGCCCAGCCCACAGTCGCCACTGGTGGGCACGCACACGCTCCACTGCCACTCTCCACAGTCCGACTTCTTCACTTTTTTTTCTAGAAGGATGAAGCCAATGATAACCAACATTTCAATAACTGAGTTCATTCCGGAGCACTACAATTATAGGACTTGTATTTGCCTGCTCCTTACTGCCCAGTCAACAGTAGAAAGGAGACTGAGACCACTCACATACCTGAATCAGCATCACACCAAGAGGATGGAGGAGGAAAATTGAGGAACTAGAACCAATGGAAATTCAGCCCTCATGTGAGCCAAAAAACGCTTTAAATAATTCACTGGTGGGAGCAATCATTTCTACTTAAAAGATGTTCAAAGACAATTCTATGTAAAAAGTGACAAAATGTTTGATTAGAAGTAACAGTGAGGGCCTGGGAGAGTTTAATCCCTGGTACTGCAAAGAATTAGAAGAAGAAAAAGAGGAAGGAGAAGGGGAAAGAGAAGGAGAGGGAGAAGGAGAAAATGAGATGAACCCCCTCCGTGTAAATATTAAGTCCTTCCTTTTCCTGGAAAAATGAAGTATATGATAGAAATATGGTTCATTACAGATTTAAACAGAATCCCAGCTTCCCAGACTACATGTGGCTGTGGGAAAGGCATACAATAGAATACCTCTCTGTCTATTTCTTCCTTTGCAAATCTAAGATTTAAAAAAAAAAAAATCCTTCAATGACATGATTTGAGGAAGAGTGCTAACATAAGCTAACAACTTTCCTTTCTAATAGCATGCTTCCTCATTATGTTTAGGCTTAACTATTTCAATTACCTTTTTCTTTAATAGAATTATCCAATTGTCAGTTGATGATTTTATATAGTAAACTCTAACACGATGACAGTCCAGGACTTACAGTGGAGGAAAATTAAGAAGACTGTATGTTAGGTTTCTCAAAATAGTGAGAAGGAAGGAAGATATGGAGGGAAGGAGGCAGGGAGGGAGGGAGGGAGGAAGGAAGGAAGGAAGGAAGGAAGGAAGGAAGGAAGGAAGGAAGGAAGGAAGGAAGGGAGGGGAGAAGTAAAAGGAAGAGAAGAAGAATGAAGGTGGGTAGCTGAGCTGGACAGACACTAAGCACCAAAGCAACCCCCTTCTGCTCTGCTACTTACCTGCTTTCTCTTTCTTCCCCGCCTCTACGATGTCCACAGTGGCCAAAATGAAAATGAATGCCAAGACGGCAGCTGCGAATTTTCGACGCTGCTGTTGGTACTGCTGGGACTGCATTCTAGGCAGGAAAGAAAGAAAACAGAAAATAAGAGAAGGTGGCGTCAACCTAAGTCAGGGAACCAGGCTCATGGAACTCCTGGATGTGGGGCTCCACTGTACACCCCCAGAGCCCTGAGTCCCAGGAAGAGGAATATTGATTCTCCTTAGCAAAATGCTACTTATCTCTTCTCAACAACCATGGAAAGAGTGTTCTGCTGCTACCAGTCACATACTCACTGACGACATGCGACAGTTTGCTTCATGTAAGGTGTAACAGCCACTTGATAGGTACGACTCCAGGATTATGGAAGCAGAAGAAATCTGACCAAAGTTGGACCCCAAGCACCACATGCCGCACCAGACCAGCCCTTAAGCCAGCCTGATAGCTCAGCCGACTAATGTGCCTGCTTAGGCAGAGCGCAGCAGCTGGGATTCCATCCCACAGGGTGCATTAAAAGCACTAAGAAGGCAATTGAGATTGGGTGCAGCAGCAAGTGCCTATAATCCCAGCACTTGGGAAGCTTAAAACAAGAGAATTACTAAGTCCCATCTACGCAGTGAGACCCTGTAGACAATGTAGACCCTGTCCTAAATACAGAAAGAAAAAAAAAAAAAAAGATATCTCAAGGCATGCTTTTAAGGTTACTACAACAAGTTTTGATGACAGTGTCACCTGGTAATACCAACTACAGCTATCCTCAGAATTCATAATAATTCCTAGAAACCACCATGGCACAGCAGCCCACAGGCTTCATTCAATGGAAATGATGAATGGCTGGTGTACAGCAGAACAGTCTTACAGTTTAATTCCAGATACATTAGTAATAACTAACTCTACAGTTCACCATTCTACATGATCATTTGTATCACCGTAGTCAGTCACAGAGTAAATAGCAGAGCTTTCACACCTGTGATACATACCAGTGATGGTTATAAACTCCGGTGTGCTCAATACCCTCTAAAGTCTAAGATACATTTCAGAGTCATTATAGTCTCTCAGAATTTAAAATTCTTACATTTAATAGAATCCAAATCTCCAGATAGCATTTTAAAGTCTGGCTGGCCAGATAGCTCAGTGGATTAAAGCACCTGGTTAGGCAGAGCTCAGGGTTTGATCCCCAACATGGTGTTCTGGCCCTGCCACCAAGGCACGCCAAGCTGGTGATTGGGACTGGAAGTTTTGGTGGCACACATATAATCCCCGACCCTGTAGACCCTGTAAACCTTGCACTGAATACATAAAAAAAAGCATACAAACATTAAATAGTCAGCCCTGGAACTGGAAACCATGTGTGATAACTTAACCACCAATATGGCTCCCCTACCCACACCCGGAGCCCACTGAAAAGGATATAAGGATGTCGCAGGAGTACAGAGAAAACTACCACCTCTCACTAATGTATGCATGCACACACAGACACACGGACACACGGACACACACACACACACACACACGGACACACACATAGACACGGACCCACTTGAATAGTTCTCATTCTAGCATTCTTAGGTTTAAGTTGCCAAACTCTTACTTTCAAAATTATTTTTTGAAAAGGGCTCATCTTCCTCAAGTTACATTCATTTTAAGAAAAAAAAAATTAGTCTGGAATTTCCTAATCATGTAAGGTTTTTGTTTTTTTTTTTTTTTTTTTTGAGTTGAAAAGGGATCCGCTAATCAAGCTGTCAAAACTGAACTAGGACCCCGAGTAGAAAGAAGGGAAGTGACATCGGGGTTGAGGTTGGGGAGGCAGTAGAATGGAAAATTTGTTTCCTCTTCTAACAGTAACTCAAAGATATTGTAACATTTTTCAAGGAGGTGAACAGTGATTTCAATCCTTAAACATTCTGAGGAAAACGCACACAATCCCATGTGCTCAGGGAGTCTCTTGAGTCAATCACATTGAGGAAGGGCATTGAACAGTCTTTCACGTCCACTCTCCACACCCCATACCCCTCTCATTCTGCTTAAGACTTCATGTTAATGCCTTAGATCTTCTGAGTAGAGAACAGGAATGTAAGACTTAGGTAAAAGAGGAAAGTAAGGGAATTTAAAATGGGATAATTGAAATAATCCCCAATTTCAAGTGAGCCCCAGTAATTCTCCCTTAGACTGCTGTTGCCTCCTAGCTGCAATACAAACTTGAGTAATTTTAGTATAAACGTGGACCCCTGGATACTGGCTCCCTGTGCTTGAGATATTGGCATCACTGATTATTTGACCTCACCTTCATATGAAAACAAATGTTCTCCATAGAGTTTAATCCCATTTGTTTTCCTACAAAGTGGATCCAGATATGTGTGAAGACAAAACTCTTGAATGAAATAGGTGATTAAGACAGCGATGTATTTTTTCTCATACTGAGGTCAAACAGTAAACAATAAGGACTAACAGATAGATAGATAAATGATAGAAAATAGACAGACAGGGAAATAGATAAAATAGTTGGATAGGATGGACAGATGGCTAGATGGGTGGATATATGGATGGATAGCTAGGATAAACAGACAAATGATGGACAGACAGACACACATGCACACATTCATTCATACATAAAGCAAAGGCTGAGCACTTAGTCTTAGTTATTGCTCATTAAAATTTTTTTTTTTTTTTGCTCATTAAAATTTTAATGCCAACACAAGGCCTTAAACAAAAGACTGAGTATAGTCCTGGTAAAACTGTATCTTGGCTGTCCATCAATATCAAGGAGTACAAATCCACTGGGAAAACAGTGAGTCAAAACGAACAGTGTCCTCATGAACAAACTGAGCAGTAGATGAGCAACGATTCTTCTGTATTGTGTGCCCCCCCCCCGCCACTAGCCCATTCTATATGCTTTGTGATCGTCTTGCCTCAACTCTCTGAAATAGTACTTTGGGGGACATTTCTGTCATAAAATAAATCTCAGGATATGAAAGACCAACCATGCAAAACCACCGAAGAGCTGAGTGAATCAGCAGCAGAGCACTTTTCGCATCCCACTGGAAGGCTTTGCCCTCACCTTATTCCAGTCATGGCCTGGGCCCTTTAAAAGTAACTAATAGGGAATTGATTCCCTCACAGTATCTGAAGGCTTCATTTGAGTGTACATCCCTAGGCTTGTCTAATTTAAACAGTGACAAGGTTTTCAATTTCTAGAACTATCTTCTTTTGCTTTTTAATTTGTGGTGCGGATTTTGGCTTGTTTCATTGTGTTGTGCTTTGCTTTGTTTTTGTTTGCTTTTGGGTTTTGCCAACCTCAGGACATCCCTTCAAAAGTGTCCCACACGGCAGAGTTTAATGTTAGAGATTCATCATGCAATTCAACGTTCTTTTCTTCAGTTACACGTTGGCGGCTGCATGCAGAGTCTTATTGAACTCAGGTGCTTCTCTGACCAGGATGTCAGGGGCATTGTGTGCGTTTGTCAGGAGCTGCACACTATTTGATTCTTTCTCTTTTGTGGTGCTGGCAGGCACTGGCAGGAGATGAACACGGGTGTGGGCTGCAAGGGGGGGGGGCACTCAACTTCTGTCCTTTTCTTTTCATTCATTACTGAACACCACAAAGAGATGTTTCCCCTCTCACCAAGTATTTTCTTACGCAGCTTACAGTTCATGAAGCACTGCTGAGTAAACGCTTGATTCTTTCCTTTTACTTCACTGACTTTTGAGGTTATGAATTTATTCGCCACTGTTATTCAACTATGATCATTTCCTTTATAGGGTTATAAATTCACGCATTTGCATGCATTTAATGGTTTCTAAAACAGCCCATTTCTTAATCTTTACTAATTGTTATGAAGATACCCTGGATCGATAGCATCCCAGGTCTAAAATTAGTCATCTATAAAATAATTCTTGTTTGTTGTTTTAGTAATAAAATATTTCAAACCCAAATACAGGCACTAAAGATGCTCAGCCGTACTGAACTGATCCTCCTTTCCCATCCATTTTCTGTGAGCAGAGTTGAGAAAGGACAGAGGAAATAACAGAATTAACTAGCATGAAATTAATAATCTGGTTTTTCATATATAATACAAGCATTGTTCTATAATAAACTATGCATCTTATAGACAGTTAAAATTATTCTGCTCTTCCTATCTCTTTTGTGCTTTCCTTTTAGAGTCACTTGGCCTCTGTCATCAGACACAGTTACCACCTCCTCCATCATCCCCCCTTGAGTGCTTGCTCATCTGCTTTAGGTATGACAGTAACAGCATATTTATGTCCACTGTTAGTTCTTATGTAAGTGTCTCTCTAGGAAATTTGGTGACCGAGACACCATTCTCTAGTAAAGCCCTTGAAAAACTAAAAGAAAAAAATTCTTAATGATGAACGTTATCATATCAGCATTTTACCCTTCTAGTTTTCCTAGATGTAGCATCCTAGGCCCTGGCTGTCTTTCTCTAATGTGTTTGTTGCTATATTTTCTCTCATTATCAAATGATGTTGTTGGAAAGACTAGTGAGGATGTAATTACTAGATGAGAGATAGAAGATAAATAGATAGATGATAGATCATCAATAGATAGATAATAAACAGATGATAGATAAATAGATGATAGATAGATAGATAGATAGATAGATAGATAGATAGATAGATAGATAGACAGATAATAGATGGAATGAAATGGAGTGGAATTTCTTCTCCCAAGATGCCTCCCTTCAATTAATTTCTTTATAGTGCAATAATTTTACAACTATATCCCTTGACTTTATTCATTTGAAATCAACATTCCCGGATAATAATGGGGTCTTTTATTTCCAATTTTTAGTATTTGTTCTTTTATCTCCAATTCTTCTTACATACTATAATTTCAGGAAAAAAAAACAATTGATTTTATCTCCTGTTCATCTTAAGGTACTACTTGTGTTCATTCAATGCTATCCATGTTCCTTCTAGTTTTGGCCTCATTTCAAAAATATTCTCCTTTTATTTCTAATTCTTATCTGAGTTTTCTTACCTCATTCCTGAGTTTTTCTAATATAACTTATGATATTCTTTAAAACCTTATTTCATTTTTTAAAATGTTTTCTAGCTTATTTTGTAATATCATATTATTTGGGATTTTGTGCTATTTGAACACACTAAAATTATTTTAGTATGATAGGGTATTATTTCATTATTTAGTCTCTTTATTTTTAATGGCTACTTTGTAGGAAAATGGATGCACTTTGAGACTGCAATGTTAAATAAAATAAGACACACAAGCTTAAATAGCACATGGTGTCTCTCACGTAAGAAGCTCAAGAGGTAAAGAGTACAGTGAAGGACAGATATTGGCAAGTAGGAGGGACCTACTTGGGTGGAAAGGGGACAAGCAAAGAAACAGAAAGAAAATAAAACAAAGCTTGTGGAGGGATCGCTGGACTGAATGGGGTTTCCAGTCCTAAGTTATTAAGGAGTCTCCACACTGCTCTCCATAATGGTTGCACCAGTCTGCATTCCCACCAGCAGTGGAGAAGGGTACCATTTTCCCCACAGCCTCTCCAACATTTGTTGTTGGTTGATTTCTTAATGGCAGCCATCTTCTGGGGTGAGGTGCTGTGTAAGTGTTGTTTCAATTTTTATTTCACAAACGGCTAGCAATTTGGAGCATTTCTTCATGTACTTATAAGCTTCTAGTGTTTCTTCCTCTGAGAAGTGAGTGTTTATCTTGGATGTCCATTTCTGGATTGGGTCTTTGAAGACCCTTGGAGACCCTAATGTTTTTTAGTTCTTTATAAATTCTATGTCAAAGACCTTTGTCTGGATCGCTATTAGTTAAAATTTATTTGTAAGTTGTCTTTTCACTCTGTCGGTAATTTTTTTGACGTACGAAAACTTCTCAGCAAGAGGAGGTCCCAGTTGTTGATTCTTTCAAGTGTTACACATGCAGTTTGATTTTTGCCCATGAACTGCTTGCCTACCCTGATGTCTTCAAGATTTCTTCAATCCAGCTGTCCTCATACTGGAGAGTTTCCCAAAAGAAATGAAAACATCATATCATAGTGATGTTTGTGCTCCTCCATTTATAGCAGCACAATTTGTGATAGCCAAATCTTGGAAACAACCAAAATGCCATCACTTAAAGAATGGCTAAAAAAGATGCGGTGTTTTTGTACAATGGAACAGCTATAAAGAATGGTAAACTCAAAGCCTTCATATATATAAGTGGATGTATCTTGAACATATACTGATGAGTTAAATAAACCAGATCTATATGTGTAAATATCATATAGCCTCCCTAGTGCAAGAACTCAGAAGTAGAAATAAAACTGGAAAGGCATAGCATAGCTAAATGGAAATCTAGACCTTAAGGATTAAACAACGAAGAGACAGCAAACAGAAAAGTTAGGAAACATGGCAGGGGCAAAGTCATGCACTTACATACTCAGGATGATTTAGACAGTGATTTAGACCTAAGGGTCTCCAACAGGTTTTTGACATTGAGGAGAGCAATGTATATACTAAAACCATGCTTGGAATGTTTGTCATTCTGGTCTTTTCGATGTGTGCTACTTTTAATGTCATACCAAATATTGCTATACTCTTTCTCAAGTAACTGTTTGTTTAAAAAAAAAAA
>PVJA010013200.1:0-50091 GCA_004027025.1 Myocastor coypus | reverse complement strand
TTTTTTTTTTTTTTTTTTTTTTTTTTTTTTTTTTTTTTTTGCAGGGGGGATACTCCCATGTTTTTATCTATTTTCTCATATTAAATATTTTTCATATGCCAAACTCTCCTCCCCCACTCAAGATTAGGAAATGTGGTGATGAAACCTTATCTTAATTGGAACCTTGTCTGTCTATAGAGAGAACCTTCCTGTGACCTACTGTGTAGCGAACAAGACAAGCTGTATTTCACAAGGATAAGATACATTTGAGGAGGAAGTGAAACTACTGTACTTTGTGGGGTTTTTGTTGTTTGTTTTTGTTTTTGTCTTTGTCTTTTTGAGACAGGGTCTCACTGTGCAGTTCACGCTGGCCTTGAACTCACTTTTGTAGCCCAGGCTGGTCTCAAACTTGCACCAATCCTCCTGCCTCAGTCTCCCAAGTGCTGAGATTATAGGTGTACGCCACCATGTCCAGCTTGAAGCTAGTGTCTTAAAGTCCTGTGGTTTGGGAGCTCTTCAACCAAAATGTGGCTTAGGTGCTTAAAGCCAAAATTAAGGCTGAGCTTTAAAATAGTTTTATTGAGGAATAATTGATCCATAAGAAATTGACCATATATAAAGTAAATAGTGTGATAAAGTTTTACATATATGCACTCATGGTCAAGATAAATCTTTCATGACCTAAAAAATGTTGTCCACGCCTGTTTGTGTCTCTCCTCACTTCCTTTGTATCACCACCCCAAGCAACCACCGATCTGATTTTTGTTACTATAGGTTATATTTCTAGAGTTTTATACAACTAGAATTGCACATTATGTGTTCTTTTCTGACTTTTTTCACTAGACTCATTATTTTTCAATTCATCTACATTGTAGCATGTACTAACAACTCATTCCTTTTTATTTCTGAGTTGTATTTTATTCCATGGATATATTGTGGTTTGTTTCCAAATTCCCCTATTGATGGACATTTGGGCCATTTACAATATTTGATTATTACAAATAAATCTTGTGTGAACATTCATACATAAAATGTTTGAATGGATATTTTTTTCATTTTTCATGGATAAATGGGTACTTTCTACCCAAAGTAGGAAAGATAGTTAATATATGTCTCTCATTTTAAAGACTCATTCTTTTCAAAGGGGTGCTGCCATTAAAATTTTCACCAATAGAGTGTGAAGTCCTGCATGTTCAACCTTCTTAACAACACTTGGTGTAATAATTGTTTTAAATTTTAGCATTTCAGTAGGCCTGTAGTGATATTAGATTGGAGTTTGATTTGTATGTCTCTAATGACAAATGATGTTCAACTTTATCTCACTGTACATATTTATATACTTTGATAGTGAGATGCCTATTTGTATTAAGTTGGGATGCTTGGGGTTTTTACATAGACTTTGAGGTATAGCTTGAAGTTCATTTGTTGTGTCCTTTGGGTAAATCATTATTCCAGCACCATTTGTTTAACAAACTTTATATATATATATTTGGGCTGGCGATAGGATGCCTCTTTTTTATTCAAAATATTTATTTATTTATTTTAAATTTAACAATGGTTGTATTACATATTTTCATCATCGGATCAGTTCAGATTAATAGATATAGGTATATAAGGTTGATCAAACAATCAAACATTAATACTTTCAATAAACATTACTTTTTTTTTTTTTAACAGTTGACACACTACATATCATCCCCACAATAGTTATACAGAGCACAGGTTGTGGGCATGACACACCTTCCAATTGATATTGGTAAGGAAAGAAAAAAAATTAGAGTTTCTTATATTAGGGAGACTGTACGATATTTATACATGTAGGTCTGGTTTATTTCACTAATGAGTATATGTTCAATGTACATCCATTTATATATGAAGTCTTCCAGCTTATCATTCTTTATAGTTGAGTAATATTCCATTGAACAAACTTTTTAAAAATGTATTTAGTACAGGGTCTTATTACACAGATCAGACTCACAGTGATCTGCCTGTGTCCAGCCTCCTAAGCAATGGAATTACAAGAGTGTGCTGCCACGCCCAACCTCAGTCCCTGTCTCAGCACACCCAGGAGCAGGGCCAGCACAGCATGCCAGGGACTGAACCCTGCTTGCTGTACCTGTTCAGGCAGGCACTTCATTCTGCTGAGCTATCTGGCTGGCCCTTGAACAAATTCTTGATTCTTCTCTGGATCACCTTTGTGCCTTGTCAGAAGTCAATTTTTTATATATGTATGAAAAAATTTCAGGCTTTCTATTATCTTGCATTGATTTATTTACTAACCTTCATGCCAGTGCCATATGGTTGATTGTCATAGCTTTAAAATAAGTTAGTATTAGTCTTTCAAGGTTTTTTTTTTTTTTTTGGCCTTTTTTAGTTGTTAAAGAGAGGAAAAATTAGAATTAAAACAGAAAAAATAGCAAGTGATACAGAATTTCACTTAAAATAATATTAATTTCATAGTATTTATTATAACCCATAGTGTTTGCTTCCAAACAGTTATTCATATTGCTATATGCATGCATGTAAAATTGGAATAAGAAAAACAAAGAAATTTATAGAAAATTAAGAAGAGAAAAAGTGCAAGCATGTGTACATATTGAAAACAGGTATGTACTAAAATGTATCTATTGAAAACAGAACAAATTAAAGCACTCCTTCTTTCCATAAACCAGCAGTGATGCACAGTACAGTTGTCCAAACCATCCCGCTTACATACATAGACATATCTCTTTTCCCACTCCCTCTCCTGTCCTCCTCAACTCAGTAACTCTTTCCTTTTGAATAACTTCATTCACTTTTAGCAATGTCTCTTGTAACCTTCAGATTCCATTTTTCCCTTTCAGCTTCTCACACTAAGGAGACAATATGATGTTTGCACATGCAGGCCTGATTTATTTCACTTAAAGAGCATGTTTTCTTCAACTTTGTTTTTTAGATTTATTTTGCCTATTATGTTTTCCTTTTCCCTATGAATTTTATAATCAGTTTTTATGTTTGCCCCACCACACAAAAAATGTGGCTGAGATTTAGATTGGCATTGTATTGATCAATTTGAAGAGTATTGACAAAAATATTAAGACTTCAAATCATTAATATAATTTACCTCTCTGTTTAGGCCCTTAATTTCTCTCAGCAATGTTTTGAAGTTTTCATTGTGGATTTTTTTGTGTTAACTTTAGACCAAGTTATTTCATATTTTAACACTATGTTTTCATTGCAGTTTCTGAATTTTATATATGAAATTTAATTGATTTTTATATTTGTGTGGGTGTGTCTTGTACTGGGGATCGAACCCAGAGCCTTGTGTGTATGAGGTAAGGGCTCTGCCACTGAGCCACGTTCCTAGTCCTATACATTGGCCCTGCATCCTGTGACTTCTTTAACTTCACTTATGATTTCTACCAGTTTTGCTATAGATTTCATTCATAATCCCATCTTTCAAGAATAAGAACATTTTACTTCTTTCTTTTTAATCTCTACTCAAATATACCCCTAGCAGTAGGATGAAGATTTGGGGGCTGTCCAGTTCTATCTAAGAGAATTCCTATAGCTCATATGGTGATAAAGATGGTCAGTAGGCAGGTTCTAACTTCCAATTCAGCTATGCCCAACAAGAGTGTGTTCCTGAGAACCCTTCTTTGGCCATGGCTGTGACTACCACAGAGGACATAAACAAGATGTTACCTGTGCCTTGTTCGGTCCCCACTCAAGGTTCAAAACTTCCCGGGACCTAGTAGAAAGTGAGGTGGGAGGAACACTGGTAGTGCAGAGGCTGGGAAGAGCTGGACTAGCTATGGCAGTAGGCTCATCTTGGCCCAGCCCAATGTGTCCAACACCTGAAGTTCTCCAAGGGTTTGAAGAAGGGCCCTTAAGGAAGTTACTGCATGCTACAGAGAAGTGAGACTGAGAGGGGTTTTACCAAGTCATCCATTATGAAATACAAATACAACTGAATCGTGCCAGAGCAAAACCCCAGTATTTTATCATCTGTCATCTCAATAGAAAATGACACTAAATAATTAATGCCATCTGATAAAGCACACGAAGAGTTTGTGGCAAAATGCTGAGGAAAATAGAGGGCTGCTAAGCAGCTAATATATTATATTCTGGATTTGTGTTATTTGTAGTGTTTATAACTTTTACAGTTTTATAATTTGTAATGTCATTTCTATTCTAAATATGTAGTCACTTTCAACCCCAGTTTTATATTTGTGTATTTTCATTGTTTCTCCTAAAGATTCCCAAAATTTTGTAAGCTTTAGGCTTCTACAAAATTGGAATGAGCCCCTTGAAAGTCCTACAGTATTACCACAATAAATGTTTGATTGATTAAAACTGCAAAGAATCCTGAACTCCTATAAATAAAATAAAATAAATCTCAAAGAGTAAAATAAACATTTGAATTTGTGACTTGACTGTAAAATCACTGTCTTTATGACTAAGGCCTGTAAAAAAATCATGGCAGTCAATATTGATTATTGAATGAATAATTTTTCTCAATAGTGAATTAGGTTTCTAAATTTTAAAGTTGTTGGGTGTATGAACATACCATATTCCAGACAGAGTGGATTGACTGTCATGCCTGGGACTCCTCCCACTTGGCTTAGTATTTTTTCCCTACCTAGAAAGCACCTATACCTGTGACCACTCATGGAGCTCTTTCTCAGACAAACCCTGGTCAAAGTGATGGAAGTCCTGCCATAAAATCTTCCAAACTGAGACAGGAGAGGCAGGCCTGACATTCCTGATATTCTAAATGGTATCTTTTATCTGCATTTTGAAGCTGCCCCAAATGTCACATAGCCAGCCACAGCTCCATCAGGTGCCCG
The DNA here is from genome assembly GCA_004027025.1 of Myocastor coypus. Taxonomy (NCBI): domain Eukaryota; kingdom Metazoa; phylum Chordata; class Mammalia; order Rodentia; family Myocastoridae; genus Myocastor; species Myocastor coypus. Next base: position 45,283 of record PVJA010013200.1, on the reverse strand, counting down.
ATGACTCCTCAGAGATAATTGCTTCAGTTGAAACAAAGCTTTGGCGCTGGACCTTTTCCAAAGTATTTTGCCTCTGAATGGCTGCTCGTCTGTAGCCCTCTTCAGTGAGGTCCTCCCTTTGCCTACACACAATGAAACAGAAAATCTGACATGGTGCATAAGCTAATAGTGTAAACTGGTAATACTAAAGGCAGTTAACAGCTAGGTGATGGCAGCAATAAAGAATTTCCAGGAGCTGCCATCTGTAGGGCTAGAAGAGCTGCTTCTTAGCAAGGAGGGCTGCCAACATTAGCAGCTGAGAGCTGCTGACATTCAGAGCAAGAGGAGGTTAACACTAAAAGATGTGACACTGCCAACGTATGATTGCTGTACAGATTGAGTAAAATAACATTGACCCTGTTCATAACATCTTGGCAGCCCTTGTAGGAACTCCTCTTTAGAGAAATCAGGACAGTGGTGATTTGGGGCAGACATGGCAATGCAGCCATGTTTGACTTCTCTCGTACGTGTTGCTAAGTACCTGTGCTTGCCAGTAACATGTCCACCTAATCAGTTGTGTTCTGACACACCTCAGAATGTCAAGGCACTGCTTTTTGCTTCTTTTCACCCAACTCACCATAAGGTCTTCAGCCCAGTGAAGGCAAGGACCATACATTGTTTACTTTTGTCTCGGGGTAGGTGCTCACTTCAACATTTGTAAAAGTAAATGAAACAACTCAACAAAAATGTATGTTCCTCAAAGAGAAATCTAGAAGTCATTTCTACCTTGGTTATGCTTTGATCTGGGGGAGCACAGAATGAGGAAAAGGCAGAAAGAGAAGCAAGCAGAAGTCTGGGAGAGCAGGGCATGCAGGGAAATGGAGAAGGTCAGACACCGGACCTGAGAGGATGAGTCTGAGGCCCTGCCAGGGACAGCCTTCCACTTACCTAAGAATTCAATGAGACTTTTAGTTCCTAAGCTAGAGTAGCAAAATGATAGTTTTCATTTAATCAGGGAAAACACTGAAATAATAGTAATTTGATAAATGTCCTAGTTAATGTGAGTGTGGAGAGTAGAGCCCTGTGCCTTGAGAGAAAACACATTTGGAACCAATATGTTCTTAGAGACTAACTCATCATTTCCATTTTTCTGAAAAAAAAAATGCAGTAGCTAAAAAAAAGAAGAACTTATTTTAGAAAGATGGATGTTTTTGAAATGTGTGTAATTGCTAACTTACCCAAGGACAAGTATGTCCCATGGGATGCATGTGTGAGAAACTGGGGGAATAGTTCACCAGAAGGGAAAGTGGTAATTTAAGATTGGCTTTGGGTAGAGAGTTTGGTTTGGTAAGATAATTCATGAGGACCGCCCAGGCAGGGTCCTTGTTCTATGCAAGCTGTTGTTCACTCATACTTACCCCTTGTATTTTGATATAAAGATGCAGATTTTCATTGCTACAGAACTGTATTTACATTTCATAACAACTTCATTGAGATTACATTCTATTGAACAGTTAAAAGTCCCCACCCCATGGACTATACCATTTGTTTCCCTGAATTGGCCGGAGGAGGCAGAGAATGAGGGGAAAGCTTATGTGGGTTTCACTACGCCTATTCTGTGCAGTGCTTATCAGCATCAAGTTTCCTTCCAGAGTAAGTTTCTGTGTTGCAGAAACTATAGCTGCACATCTGACTTCCCACTTGGTCCCAAGGTGGACATGCTTCCAGGATAGGGCCCCTTTACAGTTTATGCAGAACCTTTGGGCAATGCAGTAACCACACATAGCTAGGTCCCAGCTTGAGTTTGTTGTCTAAGATAGAACCAGAAAGTTGAGTCAAGTCTCAAAAGAGAATCACCCAGCAAAGCAGCCTGTATACCACAGTGCTGAGCTTACAACTCAGCTTTAATCACTTAATAGTAGATTTGGGGACCTTCGTTGTCCTAGCACCTCAGGGATTTCTCTCAGAAGGGAGTGTTGTCTCTTAATGTCCCTAAAATCCATTTATTACAAAGAGTGCCTCTTTTCCTTTTTACATTAAATTTATCAAATTGTAAGTTGCATAGAAAATTATACGTATTTTAGTTGTACTGCCTGATGAGTCCTGCCATATTGACAGAAGTATAATCAGTACCACAATCAATATACAGAACAGGTGCTCCATTCCACAAAGTTCCCTTGTGTCCCTGGTCCCCACCTGACCCCAACCTGGCCACCCCCAATGTGCTTATGTGCTTGCTGGCACAGTAAGCCCCAGCCTTAGGAACATTTGAGTTGCAAAATTTCACAGATATAAATGGACTTCACATTACAGTACTATAGGTAAGTTGGTCTTTAGACTACTGTGAATGCCATGGGAGTGGAATCATAATACGTGCTCTTTTATTTTGTTCACTGATTTACTTATTTTCCATATTTAGGACAGGTTCTACAGGGTCTCACTATATAGATAGGGATCAGAGTGATTCTCCTGTTTTCAGACTCTCAAGCTTTGGGGTCACAGGTGCACGCCACCAAGCCCAGTCTCCATCACCATCTCAGTGCACCCTGTGGGCGGGGCCGGGAAGGAGTGTGCTGCACTCTGCCTAAGCAGGTGCTTTAGTCTGCTGAGCTATCAGGCTAGACCAATACATGCTCTTTTAAACCTGGTTCTTTTGAGATTCATTTATGATACTGAGTGTATCTTTAGTTTATTCCAATTTGTAGTTTAAATAGACCAAATTTTATTTAACCTGAGTGAAGTTGTTAGCAGTTTGAAGTTACTATACATAAACAGTAACTTGGGCATTCACATGCAAGACTCTGCAGACACGGTTTTATGTAGGAGGAGAACAGTCTGAAGAATATAAAAATGTCAAAGTCATTGCTGTGTCATATATTAAGTATACCCTGGTTTTATTTTAAAAACTGTCAAACTTTTTCCAGCGGCCTTAGCATTTTGCATCTCCATAAGAAATGCATGAGAATTCCAGTTGTTCCCCACTCTGGCACCACTAGGTAGGGTCCGTCTCCATCTTTAATTCTAGCCATTCTGAGGGATGCGAGGTGATATCTTATTGTGGCCTTCATACTTCCTTGCTGACTGATGTTGATCATTTTTTCATTTCCTTATCGGCTACTGCCTTCATTAACTCTTTCGTAGTGACTAGATCGATATCACCAAAACCGATAATCCAACACCCGAAGACTTCCTCATTGATTGCTAATAGATTGTTAGTTTTCTTTCTTGACTTATCATTCTTAGTACATAAAGAAAACACAGGAACTCTCCTTTCTTTCCCACCTCAGGGTAAAAAAAATCAAAAGAGACATTCAGAAATCCCCTATATATAAATTGATCAGGTAGACTGAGCCTGTCACACTGGTACATATAAATCTGATACCTTTCTTCCCCTCTTGGTCACCTGTGTTTATAAGCAGCCCCGCTGATAAAAACCCAACAGCCAGTTGACTGCTCACAACACAGTCTATTTTTTCTTTCTTATTAACTCCATGTTTCTTTGATTATTATTTATTCCATATAGACACTCATTCCCTCAACAGATGGTTTAAAAGTTGAACTTGCCTTTTTAACTGTATAATGGGGAGAGATACAGAGCATTTTAATTTGATATCATTTTTACCATATATTTTATAGCAGTCATTTCCTTGGAAACTAAACCTGACATCTCCAGGACTTCATGACCTTCTTTTCCCACCTCCTGTTCTTTCTGACAATGTAAAACAAACATCAGTTGCCTGAGAATGATCTTCATGGACTGTGAGCATAATGTTCAAGTTGTTGGGCTGCGTGTATTTATTTTAATAGAACACATATCTTGGTTCAGTAAAAATTTGCTGAAATCTAGATAAAAAGTTTCTTTATTGGGATATATCCTTTTTTATATATAACTATAATGAATGCTTGTCTTGTTTTTTTACCTTCCAGAATCATCTACTCTGGAAGGGTCTAGCAGTGGTTCCAACAGGAAATCACCACTGTGCTGATGCAAGAAATTGGGTCTCTATGAGGTCTGGCTCCTTCCCACCCTTCACCTAATCTGCCGATTGGCATGCCAGTTCCCACTCTGCCGCTGTCAAAAAGAACTTATTTCACCCAGGGCTCACAGCTTATGTGAGACATGATCCAGTGTGATGGGATCCAGAGGCTGGCTGCAGACCCAGCCAGACTCCCAGGAACTTTCACCAGAGGAAGTTAAGGCTGGGAGCCATGGAGTTGCCCTGTCCAAAAGCAGGTCCTTGGCAGCAGTCTCACTGCGGAGCCTCCTGTTACATTTGCTTCAGCTTGGCAGGCAGTGATGCATCATGGGAAACCTGATCAAAGATCCAGAGCCCCACAGCAGTGAAGGATTTACCAGGTGCTCAGCTCACAGCGTATCTCTGTACTGCCATTTGCAAGTCTTTAGCCAGCCTGATACACACAGAGAAGAGTCCTTAGGTGCCAGAACCAGAGCTGTGCTCTACCAAGGTGGCAAATGAGGTGTTCTCTCTGCTGAAGTCTAATGGGGTAACAACCAGGGCAAAAACCCACTGTACTCTCCTGCACAAGGATGCCCAAGGTCACCTCAAGTGTTCTGGTGGCTTTAGTATCTCTTTCTAGGGAAACAGTCAATGGGGATACAGAGCAAAATGAATGCGAGGAGGAGGTGCTTTGTCACTGGAGTCCATTTCCTAGAACTTTAGGCTTCTGGGCAAAGGCAGCATGATATAAGACCCAAAATTCTTGGATTAAAAACTAAACTCAGAGACCTGGCACTTGCTACCTGTAAGAACTTGGATAAGTGACCAAAATTTTCTGAACTTCAGTTTTTCCATCTGAGAAATGGTGATAAAAATGTCTGCCCTGAGAGGTTTTCCTAAGGTTTTTCAAGTGTACCTACAACAATTGGAACACTGAGATAGAAAATATTTCTTCAGCCTCCTTCCCTGAGGAAAGTTTCTTATACTCACCCTAGACTTTGCCTCACTGCTTGGTGCAGCCTTAACATGGCTGTGCTGTGGAAGCTGCCCAAGTACAAGGACTTGGTGTATGCATGTTGACTATTCCCCTGGATGTTTCTTGTTCTTCATCTACAGAAATACAACCCGTGATGGCTCATGGCCCAGTGTCCCAGAGTGTGTGGCACCAACAGGGAAGGCTTTGCACCCTTGGCTCTCTTAATCTTTCCCACATGTCTTGAGGCCCATTGTACAGGTAATGAGACCCAGCTACGGGCCTCACACAGGTCAGAGGAAGCGACTGCAGGAGCTGAGAGCCATGTGCAAAGTTCAAAAGGACACGTGAAGGAATGAGACTTCGGAATAAAAGTGCAACACTCTCCAGGGGTTGTAAATAAGGACAAGCCATGGTGCCTGGCATCTCTTCACAATACTTACATCCCTTGCAAGGAGTCTCAACACCCCTCTGCTCTTTCCCCCTCCTGGCCCCATTTTCCCTTTCCTTTCCCTTTCCTGCTTCAGTTCCTCCTCATCTGTACCACAGAAAGGCAGGGGCTCAGAGGTTCCTTGCAGCCAATTAATGTCTCCAGCCCAACGGCAGGATCTGGGGAGTTTCTGCTGAGGGCCTCTGTTTTGGATAAGGGAGCCCTCAGACGGACTGGGTGCAGTGCCCTCAAGGGTACAGAGGAGGATCTGGTCCAGGAGTGGACCTCGAAATGTGACTCTTCACAGAGCTCTTTGCCTTTTATCCCAAGGGGTATTTTGGGAGTTTCCCAACAATCACATAGGCTAAGTTCTGTGTTACTGGTTCAGTTGTCTTGATGCATGCTGGAAAGAGCCAAGGAGAAACCTGATAACCATGTTGAGCAAGCTGTTTTCTGGGAAATTTAGAAATGTCTCCTGCGTGCTGCAAGCTGCCGCTGGCTGCTCCTTCAGCCACTGCCTCTGCACTTGGAGGTGCGGGTTGTGTTCTTTAATCTTCCCAAGCTGTACTGCAGCCAAATGGAAACCCCATACCTTTATTCTTTGCACTAGGCCTGGCATATGGCAGATGCCTAGCGCAAGTCCATGGCATTGGAACAGAAGGTGAGTTGAGTCTTCTCGAAAGTTCCCAGGGCTAAAACTGACAGGTATGCTGCGGGTAGGTCAGCAGCAGGGCGACCCCTCAGGCTCGCCAGACCTGAGGAAACCCACTTCCTGGTGTCTCCCACACCAATGCTACCCTGAATTTTTGCCTTTTGCCACTAGGAAGTCAGTTAGTAGTTCTCCCTTAAGTTTTACCTTTGTAGCCAAACGGTGCAGAACTACCTTGTACAGCTCCAATTTGAGATTTACAAGTAGCAATGATAATTAATTTATCAATAGTTAATGATAATTTTGAGGAACACTTAAAAGCCCAATACTATTAAGCATGTCATATGTGTGTGTGTGTGTGTGTGTGTGTGTGTGTGTGTGTGTGTAACTTTCTATTAGCATTGTTCTTCAAGGTTTTAATTGTTTGAGATATTTTACTTTTTTTTTTTCTTTCCTTTTTTTTTTTTTTTTTTTTTTTTTTGGCGGGACCGGAGTTTGAACTCACAACCTTGCACTGGCCAGGCAGGCACTTGTGCCACGGAGCTATCTCCCCAGCCCCTGCTTGAGATATTTTGCAAATAAGAACACTATGGCTCAGGGAAGCCAAGTGGCTTGTTTGAGGTCCCAGTTACTGAATCCAACTAGTGGATCACAGAAGCAGGACTGTGTTCAGACCCGGCTGCTTCCCAAGCCCACAGACTGGCCACTGATGGAAGCTGATGTGCAGTTCTCATGGTTTTTCATGCCTTCTTCCCCCACAGAAAGGTCTTTTATTTCTTCTCCAGAAGTCCCTAAGAAATTAGCCCTAAAAATACTATGGAGAAATATAAATGGCAAATAAATATATGAAAAAATGTTACATATCATTGGCCATTTGAGAAATGCAAACTAAAACAACATTAAGATTTCATCTCATCCCAGAAAGAATAGTTTTCATTCAAGAAGGCAACCAAGGGCCAGCTAAATAGCTTAGCAGATTAAAGTACCTGTGAGCAGGCACAGGGGACAGAGGTTTGATGCCCAGGCTTGCTGTGCTGGCCCCACCCCTGGGGCACGCTGAGATGGCAATTGAGACTGGGCATGGTGGTGCACACCTGTAATCCCAGCTCTTGGGAGGCTGTAAACAGGCAGATCGCTATAAGTCCAATCTAATGGTGAGATTCTGAACACCCTGTAGACCCTTCCCTAAAAATAAAAATTAAAAAAAAGAGGTCAACCAGTAACAATGCTGGAAGGGCTGTGAGGGGAAAAGGAGTCTTTCTCCACTACTGGCACAAGTGTAGACTGGTACAGCCACTATGGAAATCAGCACAGAGACTCCTCAGAAAAACTAGAATTCAAGTCCCATTCAACCCAGCTCTTCCTCTCCTGGGTATTTGTCCTGAAGAACTAAAATCATCATACCACAGCAGTATATGTGCACCTACATTTATGGCCTCAATTGGTCATAGCTAAATCTTAGAAACAAACCAAATGCCCATGAACTGAGGAATGGATATAAAAGACTTTTTGTTTGTTTGTTTTCCACTTGTCTGGTCTTCTTTGAGTCAGGGTGTCATATGAAGTTCAGACTGGACTTGAGCTCACTTTGTAGCCCAGACTAGCCTTGAACTCACAATAATCCTTCCTCAGCCTCCCCAGGATAGGAATGACAGATGTATGCCACAAAACCTGGCTAAGATGTTGTATTTTTATAAAATGGAATGTTATTACTCTGTTATAAATTAAGCTAAACTTGAGGCTTTTATTGGCAAATGGATACAACTAGGGACTATATTCATAAGTGCAAGAAGTCAGATGCACATGTGTAAACATACTGTCTCCCTAGTGTAAGAACCTAAAAGAGTAAATAAAATCTGAAAGATGCAGTAGATACTGTGAAAGAGAAAGAAACTGTTCAAAGGGAAGGAACAACTGAGATGAGGGAAAGGAGAAAAGCAAAGGAAAAGAGAGGGAGAGAGAGAGAGAGAGAAAGAAAGAAAGAAAAAGAAAGAAAGAAAGAAAGAAAGAAAGAAAGAAAGAAAGAGAAAGGAAAAAGATGTACATACATAGGATAACTTGGATAACTATACTGCTACTTTTAACTGGTCTACTGAAAGGAGCAGTTAATGCTTAATTTTTTTATTATTATTCTTTGGACCAATCTTGCAAGGAGTAAAGTCTGGTTACCTCACAATTTGTAGAGGTTTCGGTCCCTAATCTGCTAGCTACAGGATAGGGTGGCACATGACAGAGGGGCAACAGCTCATGGTGGCAGAAGACACCATAAGCAACAATGGGGAGGAAAAGAGAAGAGACGAGCCTCGTTGTGTCTTTCATACTGTTTCAGCCTACCCCTCCAAAGGTGGGTGTAGCATTCACACCTTTAATCTCAGCATTACAGCATGAATGAATCACAAAATCGAGATTCAGCCACCCCCCCCCCAAAGAAAAAAATCTCCATCTAAAACTGCAAGAGGCTTGTGGGGAGGGGAAACATCCAGACAAAATTCATAACAGCTACCCAGTGGCACAGGCTGGTCTCCTGCCTCCACCTCCCAGAGTGCTGGCATTACACCACACCCAGCTTTACCTCTCTTTTACGAAGCAGCAACACCCTACCAGGGTTCTAACACAGTCCGAAGCCATGCAAGACAAAGGCAGAAATGCCACATGTGTAAATGCTTTAGCAGCCAACGAGTACCACAGACACACGTGGAGGCTATTACACTAATTAATGCCTTGGGAATTTAAAGGTATAGAACAAGACTGACAAATTTTCCTGTTAAGGTCCAGATAGTAATTCTTTCAGCTATTGGAGGCCATGTGGTTTCTGTCACAACTACTAAATTCTCCCCATTGTAGCAGGAAAGCAACCATGTGCAATAAATGAGCCAATGAGTGTGGCAGGGTTCCAATGTGATTTTATTTCTGAGTATTAAAACTTGAGGTTTATAAAATCTTCATATGTCATGAAATATTATTCTTCCTTTGATTTCTTTCAACATTTAAGCATGCAAAGCTGTTCATAACTCACAAGCTGTATAAACATAGCCATGGTGGACCAGTTAGTTGACATCTGGTATAAACCATAGAAGAACCATCTTAGCAGGGTGGCTCAGTGGTCAGTGGAGCCTATTGAAAGTTATCTGAATAGCATCAGTGTATTCATTCAGGAAAGGCCCAATTTACAGTAGGAGTGTTAGAGACCCACACCAGATCTGGGAAGCTTAAATTTTTTTTTCTTTAGAAATAACTGCTCTTTACATGCCTTGTTCTTTTAATATACGTTTACTTTCCACTGGAGATATTGGCTCCTCGGTCCATTGGAGAAGGCCAGGTCAGTATAAGTTATCTTTATGGGATAAGGGTAGGGGTGTGGGTAAAGGAACTCTACCATGCCTCAACCACGCATCTCTAAACAAAAGTGTCAAGCTTTGCCCTACAAGGAGCCACATTAGGTGAAGCCCTTTAGATTGCAATTTCCAGTTTTGGAGGGAAAAGATTGGAGAAGCAGTCAACCAAGTTGTTCGCATCTTTTTTCTTCCATTCTGCTCTACTAGTAGGAAGCATCAGAACAAGAAATCTTTGTTATTGCAGGCGCAGGGACTCCTCCTCCTAAGGCATAGATGAGGGAGAAGCAACAGCCAAATCCAAAAGCTGTGGGAGGCATGACTTTTCATCTTCTTGCTTGGAGTTCAGATTTTAACCCAACATCTTAGGGGTTCTTGCTATGGATTACCTCGAAGTGTCGAGTAATTAGTGCTTCAGACCTGGGATAATGATCAGTTTTCTGTTTCAGATTAACTTCTTCCAAGAGGCTTCCCTTGATTTCCTACTCTGAAAACATGAATTTTTCCTTACCTTGAATTCCTGAAGTGCGCTATTTGTAACTTAAGACTCTGAAATATGTATTCTTATATTGTATTCATATTAAGACCTATATGCTCAAAGAAGCCATTTCTGAGTTCTTTCTAAGAAGCTTCTACCCTATCTTTCTCAAAGTATATACTAAACAAGTTGTTACAAATGAAAACAAACATCGTGTAAACCGACTGCTTAATTCCTTTGTAGAATGCTCTTCAGTGCAACCTTCTGCTGTGAAAATGCTTCACACTGTACAGTGCACAGTGATAGCCACTGCCCACTGAGGCTTACTCAACACATAAATATAACTGGCCTACCTTGGGAACTAAATTTTAAATTTAAATCCTAATTGTATTAATAAGAGTTTTGTCCCTGTGACCAAATACCTGAGAAAGCCAACTTCAAGGAGAAAAGGGTTTACTTTGTCTCATGGTTGCAAAGATCTCAACCATGATCAGTTGGTGCCAAGAAAGAAATATGATGAGTGTGCTGAGAGAAGGCTGCCCGCTACATGGCGGGAACCAGAGAGCAGAAGAAGAGAGCCAGAGAGGAAGGATCCAGGAGGCAGAGATGCTGTGTGGGCCCCAAAGGGTTTCTCTCAAGCCAATCAAATTGACAGGATTAATTGTCCCATTCATTTATTTACATTTAAGCCATTCTTCCATTCTGTTTCTTTTGATTGATGTACTGAGACCACTGGCATTGATGGTTATAACTGATATGTACTGACTTATCCTGGTCATATTTTTCTTTTTTTCCTTTCTGTTTAATTGCTGGCCTTGCCTGGAGGATTCCTTCTGTTGAGGCTCATAGGATTGAACTTTTTGTTAGCTCTTTCTATAACAACTTTCAGAACATTTTGGAGTACTGGTTTGGTGGTCATGAATTTTTCCAGATGTTCTTTGTCATGAAAGTGTTTTTCTTCCCCATCAATTTTGAAAGAGCTTTTTAAGGGTGGGGAGATAGCTCAGCAGCATCAGCACCTACCTGGCAAGCACAAAGTCTGCAATTTGATCCCTGGCACCACAAAAAAGAAAGAAAAAAGAAAAGAAAGGTATTTTTTTCAATCTGGGTTACAGGTGGTTTTCTTTTGGGGCCTGAAATACTTTCATTCCAAGTTCTCTTTGTGTTTGTGTTGAGAAGTCTGCTGTGATTCTGATGGGCTTTCCCCTATAAGTGATTTGTTTCTTTAAAAGCTTTTAATATTCTGATCTTCTGTTGAATTTCTCGAACCTTGACTATTCTATGCTTTGGTGTAGACTTTTTTGATTATGGCTAATTGGAGTTCTGTATGCCTCTTCTACCATCCTTGGGAAGTTTTCTACCAGTACTTCTGTGAACAGGTTTATTGTGGGTTTTTTTGCACTATTTTCTGCTTTTTTTCACTGGCACTGATAAATCTTATGTTTTGTATCATTTATCACCTGTTGGATTGATGGTCCCTTGTTTTCCTTAACAAATCTTTCTTTTCATGATCACTAACTACAAACCTGTCTTCTAGATCTGGTATGCTGTCCTTTTATCTGACCATTCTGCTGTATATACTTTCAACAGCATTTTAAGCTTCTGTATATCTGTTTGAATGTGTTTCATGGATTCCATTTCCTTCCTATGTTGGTCATTCATGGCCTGCTTCATTTTCCTAAGTTCCTCTATATTTTTTTTTAATCCAGCCTCACTATTGATGTCCCTCAGTATGGTCATCATCTCTTTAGTGATCTGGGAAATTATTTCTAATTTTATTTTTTCTAGAGCCTCATTCATCTGCTGTGTTACTTCTGCTGGTAATGTTTCAGAGCATTCTAGTGGGTGGCTTACAAAGTGTTCTGCCTCACTGTCCCCTGAGTTTGCCTTGGACAAGCTGGAAGTCTGAGGTTGCATTTTGCTTCTGGCAAGCACAAAGTCTACAGTTTGATCCCTGCCCATCACATCTGTTCTGGGGTATGCTGAGATTATTTACTTCAGCTGCCCAGACTTGAATTGACCATGAAATCAATTTAATAGAGCTGCAACCAGCTTTTCTGTTATCATTGTTGGCTATTAGTTTACTGTCTGATGACTCCATATTTCCTCATCATAGGTGCAAGATTATGCTTGTCCACAATGCCTCTATTCCTTGGTGTTTTCTCCTCCAGAAAGCCTTCCTGACGATTCATACCAAACATCTTCCCCACTTGACTCCTGCTTTATTGACTTCACAGCACTTCCAGCTAATTGAAACCATAGATACTTTTTCTCTTCCCTCACCCATCCCACTAGTACGTTAGTTCCATGAGCTCAGGGTCTGGACATTCACTATTATCTCTCCAGTGCTCAGGACAATACCTTGATCTAGTAAGTGCTTGACTAACACAACACTGAGTTAACACCACCTTGGGTGGAGGGTTTAGCCCATGACTTTAACCTGCTGTTGCTCATTTCGAAGACTAGTGGTCTATTTCTTATTGTGTCTGTAAAATCTGTCACCACCTCTGCACCCTTTAACCTGTCAAGATGCGATATCGATATGACCCATGCTTGCCCACCTGAGCTTGGCCATCCTTGGTCAGTGTTTCTGGTCCATACTGCTATGGGCCAAACTTTGGTATAGCATTTATGTAAACTAACACATGCAAACAAAAACAAAAATTTGGTTGGAACATGCAGAATACATATTAAGCACATTGGAATGAGTGGGGAATATGAGGGGGTAGGAACACAGGAATAAAAACAAGAACAAAAAGAGTCCAGGTTGGCTTTCCAGGCTTGCACAGCAACTCTTAGCCTGACCTCAAAGTGATCTCGGGGGCTCTTAGGGTTTCGCTCTGACATCCTGTGCTGCTGGTGCTGCACATGCTGCAAGGGATCTCAGGTGGCCCCAACCAGTTACAGAGCTGCAAAGCCAGGCTTCCCAGACACATGCCTGGTTCATGCCTCGGTATTTCCCTCGCCCTCTGGCGGTGCCCATGAGCTCCCATAACGATTCTGATTGGGTGCACCCTGGGTCACATCCGTGGAGGTGGGCTCCTCTCAGATGGACAGCAGTCTTACACCAGACCGCATCTCAGGCAACCAGACTAGCACGCAGATGGCCTTTGTCTCAGACAAGGACCGCTGGCCCAGGCAGGTTCTAACATAGGTGTTTCGAGATTATAAGACAGAGCATGACTTCTTTTCCATAGAGAGCAGATTAAAGAGGCATTTCTCGGAATAAGGCTATGTCGTGACTCTTCCTGGAACTTTACAACGTCCCTGAATGCAGTGTGAAGTATGCCCTACACAGAGTAGGTAAATTATTCATGAAGCTCCTGAGGATCATAGTCTTATAGAAATAGACTGCCTACCCTTTACATAGGCAGTCGGGAAGAGGCGAGCAATGCTACGGAGGCAGCGAGTTTTAAGGTTGTTCATTTCTTGGGGAAATTCACAGGCCGGAATTCCTAAATGGTTAATTGTGGCATATAACTGCCTCCCTCATAAGAGCATTGTGCAACAATGTGTTCAAGCATTTACTTTGGCACAGCGATCCCAAATCATAAGTGCTTAATATATTTTAGTTCCGTTTCTTCTGCTCCTGACAATGCTGAAAAATATTAAGACCACAGTATTCCTCTTCAGAGACGGGAGGTAGCTAAGCAAATGAAGGAGCTACAAGAACACCCTGCGACCTGGAGTTTGCCCGTATCTATTAAAGTAATCAAAGTAATTATTAAAGGCATCAAAGTAATTTATTAAGTAAAAGTTTGGCAGAAAAGTATTTCCAGCTAGTGTATTACACAGTTCTCTTATCCATCCATTCTATTTTGCTGGACATAACTGTGCTTGCTAATTAAGGCACATGCGCCTTCAAAAATACATGAGTGAAACACGTACAGATAGGCTTCATGTGCTACTCAGCAGGAAAAATGCGTCCTGTATTTTTCAGAAGCAGAAATATCAGATCAGCATCCTAAAGCAGCAGCCAATTCAATCTTTCAAAATTTGAGAATTAGTTCCTATTTTGCTTGGTTGTTTGACATTCACTTTTAATTCCTTATTGCCTTCTATAAATTAAAAAATATAGAGCTCAGAAATTTGGTAGGAAACCCCAAGCCCAGAAACTACTAGAGAACAAAAAGGGAAGTCAAGAGCTTCAAATTTAGAATGGCTAAATGAAAGACTTACGACACAATTTATTCTTACTTTCTGTCCACATACAGGGTTTGAGAGAGGCACATCTCATACGATGGCATGAAAACCTGTTCATTACACTGAAAAAAAAAAAAAAAAAAAAAAAAAAAAAACAAGAGGGGCCAGCCAAATAGTTCAGCAGATTAAAGCACCTAGGAGCAAGCACAGGGGCCAGGGGTTCAACCCCAGGCCTGTCATGCTGGCCCCCCCCCAGGGCATGCTGAGATGGCGATTGAGACTGGGCATGGTGCTGTGCACCTGTAATCCCAGCTCATAGGAGGCTATAAACAGGGGGTCACTGTGAATCCAATCTAGTGGTGAGACCCTGAACACCCTGTGGACCTTTCCCTAAAATACAAAAAAAGCAAAACAAAAACAAACAAACAAAAAAAATGCATAGAGAATGGATCATGTGACACAGTATTTTAGTTCGAGAATATACAATAATAGCAGAAATAAATGGATGCATTAGATTATATTTGTTTTGATGTAAGATGAAACTTCACACAATTATATATGTGACTTTATTATTTTGGTAACAGTGTCCAATTACATATAAACATACAGATTAAAAAAAACTTGATACATCAAACAGATACGTTGTATACTCAAAATCTACTTTGGTTACAATCATATACATATAGCTGCTATGTACATGCCAAAAGCATGTATGACAAAGTATAAAAATAACAAATGGTTAAATAAAGAGCTATTCTTGAGTTATAAAAAAAAAACTACTGAAGTATGCATTTTAATCAAAAAGTTGCATTACAGGTAAAAACATATGAAGTAATAGATACTGCTATGCAACTGCTTGATCTACTACAGTGGAGAAAGGGTATAGCAACATTTCACAGGTAAAGGCTAAGTTCTGGGACATGAAAGCTTTTGATAATCCACAAAACACACCTGAGATATCTTTTTACTTTGGAAAAAAGGCACTTTTTAAAAAATCAGTCAAAGCCTTAAAATATAAATGATGTATGTAATAAACAATATACTTTAACTCTTATGATAACACGAAGTACATGTCCTGACTTTAATCATTATCAGTAAATATAGTCTATCTCCAGCAGAAAAATAACTGAGGTTTCCTGATTAAGCCAGTAACCCAACTACTGTAACTTAAAAATCGGGCTTTTTTTATATTTGGTTTTTATTTTTTTTCCTTTGACTGATAAACATGTTCAGTAAACCAAACAACCTCCACACGCCGACCTACTTCTTCTTATCTAAGCACCGCTTTTCTCTTCACCTCAGATGTCACGCGACAGTCAAACCTCTACACATAAAAACAGATGACAGCACATCTGAGCTTGCCAATTAATGAGGCATCCAGATTGGTGCATTTTTTTTTTTTTATACACACCTTTCAAAGTAAATAAGCCTTAGGAGCCCAGCATCACCATGAGCCATATATCTTGGACTAGCATGTGCCTAAAAAACTTATATGCATTTCCAAAGCTTTATTTGTACAGTTGACTTTAATGCCTTTGAAAATGCTGACATAATTTTTGATATTCAGAAGATAAAACTATGAAACATAAAAAAACTAGATGAAATGTTTAATAATTCAGCATTCCAAACTATGAAACAGTGCTGCTATGTTGTGGATCTTTTAGAAATTCACTTGAGTTTCAACAGTGGCATCAAACAACTTTTTTCTAAATGCACATACTTCATATTTCGTGTTTCAGTTCCATTAATTTGGAATAGGGAGGAAAATATTTAGTCATCCTTTTTTCCTTGTCACTCTGACATTTTTTCTGCTGACCACCCACATACAAAACCATCATGCACTCCTTTCTCAGTAATATTGGTACAAAAATTCCAAAAATCTTAGTAAAACAGAGCAAACAGTGAGCTCTCAGGACCCTGAAGGACTTCTTTCTAGAGCTGAGTTGCAATGAAAATAAAAATATGGAGCCTCCTGCCCCTTTGCAATTCACTCTTCTATTGCTTTTCCAGCAGGTTCTTAGGTTATTTCTGTACTCCAGAGACACACATTTTGTTCCATTTGTTCTTTCTGAATTTGCAAACTAATGGCTCACAAATAACACCTAATCTGACCAGTCCACAGTCTTATAATTCCATTCCCAAAAGTTCCTCCCAAAGGATCTTCTAATGCTAACATTTAAAAGCAGACATAAATGCTGAAGTTCTGTTAATCACTTAAAAGAGAAACCAGCCAGTTATAATGGGAGCTTTCACCCTCCCCGCAACCCCCACCATTACTCAGTAGAGAAAGGCCAGGTCATACATGGCAGTTTTCACTATCACCCAGGTTAGCTGTCTTGCCTTCTATAGGATGTCGGTCAGACGTCTGCTGGCTTCAACTATCACTCAGTAATCAGGTTGGATTTTAAATTAAATTTAAATTTAATATTGCAAAAGTTTGGAATTTTAACATATTAATTGGGCCAATTACAAAAGGAGAATTTGCATTATAAATATGATTTTAATTTAAACAAGAAATAAAAACACTTAACTGATAAAATTTTGAGATTTTTTTTCCGTTGTTCAAAACTTGCATAAGGAAAAATCTCTTGCTTTGACTTAGTTTTCATGGTGTCAAAAATACGTGGCTGTCTGGCTTTGCACACCGAATACTCTAGGACTACTACATAAGTAAAAATCTCTCTGTGATACTAGGAAGTGATTAGAATGTACAAATTGGTAGAGTAGCTTTTATCCACCTCTTACAGGGCACTACCATAGGAAAGTCTATTTAAGACATTGGTTGATTTAACGAAGTGGGAATGCTGGAACTGTTGAATTGAACAACAGTTCTTCAGACCTGGCTCAGAGCAACAGTGCATTTAGTATATTAAAGCAACTCACACAATGACTTCTTGCAGGCCTTCGCAGGTACTGAAGTTTTTCTATTACTTTACCACACTAAATCATAAAAGATCCCATTAACATTTATTTTTGGTTTTGCAGAAAATTCTAAGAACAAACAGTTGTCCCACAGTCTTGCTAGATATTGACCTTGTTTCTTTCCTACAAGTCACATTTATTACCAACCAGAATGACTGGAACACCATCAGTGTCTTTAACTCAACCAATCTGTTCTCTCAGATCTTGTAAATCATTAAACATGGACAGTGCTGTGATGAAATAAACTGAAGCAAAACATTAAAAAAAAAAAAATAGGTGGCAGATTTAATGTACTTGGACCACACTTCACTGGACTCCTTCTACTTTTTTTTTTTTTTTGTCTTTTTGAGACAAGGTCTCACTATGCAGTTCAGGCTGGCCTTGAGCTCACTTTTGTAGCCCAGGCTGGTCTCGAACTCACAGCGATCCTTCTGCCTCAGCCTCCCGAGTGCTGGGATTACAGGCTTGCACCACCACGCCCAGCTTCTTTCTACTTTCTGATGTACAATATTATGGAAGACATGTATTATTGAAGCTGCTCCTATTAAAAATAATTGATACTAACATACTGCACTGTGTGACATACATGTATATATACTTAATACTACTTGGTGACATAGGCCTTTTTAAGTCCACGAGAATTACTGAAATGAGTAAACATAATCATACATCAAAAGCTGGACCAGCAAAGCCTTTGTCTCTCATAATTGAAATACTACATAGTTTGGCAACCAAGAGAGGTGCAAGTTTAGCTTGGAATTTTACAGTTTAAACAGCTTTTACACTTTAAAATTCATGATACGTCTCTGAAACTCACAATTATTATATGGTCTATTAACTTCTTTTTGAGCAATTGACTTCTTGGCTTATGCTAATGTAGAGAAAGCACATCCGGACACCAAAAGGAGTCCACCAAAATAGCTGCAATCTAGCTAAGCTACTTTGCTGAGAAGGTCAGAAGGTAACTTTTGGTCCCTACTGTTTTCCTTTGTCAAAATTACTTGCCTTTCCATCTCTAGTATATTGTGTAAGGTTGCTTAATGCAATTTTCCAGGAGTGTGTTTCTGCACATTGAAGCTCGGTCTTTCATCCATCTAAAAAGCCATAGTTACTTAAATATTCCTTCATTCAATAGCTGTATGTGCATGTGTGTGGTGATGGTGGTGAGGTTTAACTACAAAGAATGCTTCTTAAGAAATTATTACCAGGATCTAGTAGTATGTAAAAATGTCATGGGCCCTCTTAATTCTTCGACTCAAAAAATCTTCCAAAGCTCCAACATAGACCAGGGCTTATGAGGAAACATATTTGGTGTGAAACACATCTCATCTGCAAGCCACTTGGTTTATGCCCACCAGAGAGGCTGATTAATTATTGGCACCAAAGTGGAACTGAAAAATTTTTGAACTTTCCTTCCTATTCTCCAAGACCGGAGCAGTCCTAAAATATCAAAATTTCCTCTGGCTTCTCATGGGCAAACTTCCTCATCATGCAACTTTTGGACAGAATTATCAAGGAGCTCCATGGACTCTCTGAGGGAAACATGGATTTTAAAGGGCTTGGGCTTAATGGTCAAGCCATAACTGAAACTCATTTCTGAGGACTCATTTTGGTTGACCTTGAAATTGCACTGATGAGCCAGGATGGAAAGGAAAAGAAACATCAGCATCTTGGATAGCTCTTCCCCAATGCACCGCCGTTTGCCCACTGAAAAAATCATCACACTACTTGCCAGATCCTTGTTGATGAAGCCATCCTTGTCCAAGAATCGGGCTGGATCAAAGTCCTCTGGGTTAGGCCACTTCAGTGGGTCATGATTCACTGACCACTGGTTAACAAAAATCACTGTGTTCTTAGGAATGTAGTAGCCCAAGAGAATGGTATTGTTAGTAGTGGCATGAGGTATAGTAACAGGTACGAAGCTGGAGAATCGCATGGCTTCATAAAGAAAGGCCATGACATAGGGCAGGTTGGGTTGGTCACTCATGCACGGAAGACGGTCCCTTCCCACCACCTGGTCCAGTTCAGCCTGCACTCGAGCCTGCACGTCCGGATATCTGTTTGGTTTTTAATTGCAGAGGAAGAAAAACATCAGTAAATGAAATGAACTCATTTGTCATCTAGAAACATATAACAATTTATTTTAATTCCACCTTTTTCTAAATAACCTGTCTAGATAAGTGGCTATATTAATATTCTAGACGGAGGGATCTAAAACAGTTGTTTTCTTTCTAAATTATAAGATATGCTTTAACAATTATGTTTTCTACAGTAAGTCTCACATAGCTAAAGTTCTCGTTCTCAAAATAGGTCAAAATCTCTTAAATTCTCTGTCTGAAAATGCATCATATTGGCCAGGCCAACTGACCCATCAGGCCCACAGCTCTGCTGGGCCCAGGACACTATTTAAGAGCCCCTGAAAACATTTCTGTATCTTTTAAAATTTTCAAACCTAAAAAACAATCTTTGAGAGAGAAGAAAATGTTTTATTATACAATTTTGATGTATTCATTTTTATAGCTATGTAATCATAAAATACATGCAGCCCTAAAAGTAGACACTTTTCCTTCCTTTCATTTCAGAGGATTTCTTGTCCTGATTTTATAAAAGATTGATGGAATTAAGATAGATGAAACTATGTATTGCCTAAACTTAAAAGCAAGTTCTCAGTGTTTGTAAGATTGTGGTACAAACTGTAATACTTACGTGTGCCTGCAGACATAAAATGGAAAACAAAATCTAAGTATAAAGCAAAGTTGCCACCTTTCTCTCCTTATTCTAAATAAAATAATCCATGCTTAGAGATGTATTTTCAAAAAGTAATTAAAAGGCACAATTATATAGAATACAGCTAATTTTTTTTTTTTTCTTTTTGGCTTTTTGAGACAGGGTCTTGCTATGCAGCTTAACCTGGCCTTGAGATCACTTTTGTAGCCCAGGCTAGTCTCGAACTTACAGCGAACCTCCTTCCTCAGCCTCCCAAGTGCTGGGATTACAGGCATGTGCTACCATACCTGGCTGAATACAGTTAAAATTTTTAATGCTAAGTAAATAATGAATATTAAGGCTCAAGAAGTGATACTAATCATCTTGTGTCATTACAACAACATATTGTGTAGCCATCAAAATTTACTAAAATAAATGTTATGGGGAGTTGCCCACTATAATAAGTAGAAGGATCAGAAGCCCAAACAATAACAACAACAATAAAAACTGCGCAACAATTAATGTAACTCAGAAAAAGAAATGTAAGCAGCATGGATGTGGTGAATTTATGGGTGATTTAAAAAATCACTTCAATATCAAATTTCAGAGCCCTGCCAACTATTTTTTGTAAAGTTCTACATAATAAATGCTTCAGACTTTGTAGATCAAATTCTGCCTTATGTTGCAATGTGAATGCAGTCAGAGACAACACGTAAATGGACAAAGCTGTTTCAATAAGACTTATATCCCAAAACAGGTAGTATAACTTACTAATCACTACCATATTGCCTTTTCTCTAAAACGATGTAAAAAGTATATATCTGCTTTATTTAATTCATTGTAATCCCAAAACTATTTTATTTCCTTCTGCTACCCAATTGAATATAAGAAAAGCTTTTTCGGTTTCTATTCTGATTAAAAAAAAAAAAAAAAAAAAAAAAAACCTACTTCAATAGACAACATGCTTCTCTGGACATGGGTAAGACACTTTCAGGGAGGTCTGGTTCCTGAACTATGGTTGACTTTTCTTTATGCGTTCCCGTCTTCCCAATATGTGTGCCTATGATTTCAGAATCGAAAATCTAATGTTCAATGTACAAAATTGTTTATTAAGATAGTTGCACAAAACCTAAAGACGCCTACAATGTAATGATAGGTGCAATATACCCATAAGAAGCATCTCTGTCTTCCAAATGCAGGGTCACAGTATATCCAACATCCGGATGCCTGGTCAAGCCCCAAGAAACTCGAGCCCACAAGCAGGATTTCTGACTCCTTGGCCACTTGGGATTTGCCTTAAGCGCATTTGTCCCAGGGATATGGATTCTAGATAAATACTAAAGCTGAATTCATCTCAGGTAAACAACAGCATCTTTTAAGATAATCATATCCCAAGTAGAATTTATTTTTTCTTTACTTAGTCTGGCAATCTGACATGGGTGTTGGGCTGTGGGGCCGGGCCCGGCGCCAGTGCAAAATCAGGCAATAGGCACCTGCAAAGCCCGCACAGAGAGCCGTGATGCCATGGGCGCCTCCTACCTACCTGCGCTCTTCTCTCTGGGAGTTATTCGCACTTCCCGGGAGCGACTTCTCCCGCTGTTCTTTTAGCTGATACTTCTTCCTAGGAGCCCTGTAATGAACCTAACCCTGCTGGCTGGTTTCTGGCCGCCTCCACAATCCTCGGCGCGAGTTAGCCTCGCAGCCGGCCTCCGAGGGCTCCTTTTGTCCAGGGAACAGATCCCTGAACCTCGGGTTATTCTCCGAGTCGCAGCTGGGAACCCTCTGATCCTTGCAGATTACCGCCGGAGTGTGTTTGTTTAACATTTCGACTGTATTTCCCTTTCTCCTGGAACCCTTCCAACTGTGTTTCTACTGCGCTACAGAGTGGGCTGTGCGAACTGATCTGACGCGGCGTTGTGAAAATCGTTTTCTGGTGGCGCTGGTGGAACGGGGGCTTCACAACTGTGTCCCGCACGAAAACTAGAGGGAACCAGAAACAAGAACCAAGATGCAGGGAGGGAGACCCTGGCAGCTCCAGGTGAGGAGTGCGGGCGTCTGCGCCTGTCCGGTCCCTGATGGGGCATCGCTTTGGGGACGCTATCTCAGTGTGAAGGGGTGGAGACCTGGAGAGAAGCCTCAGAACCTGCGCTCCGCTCGTGACCTCAGCTCCGTCCCCACCCACCCTCTTGCTCTACACCCCTGGTGGAAAGAAAGCCCCCACCCTGGCCTTCTGCAGGCTTCACCTGGTGAAGAGGATCAGCAGCCACAGCAGCGCGGTGGAGAGCGTGTCCTGGCTGGCGCCGAAAACGTCGGTGACGGTGCCCGGTACGTCCTCCATGTCCAACCGCGCGCCGACCTCGCCGGAGGCCCCCGCCGCCTTCCTCTCGGCAGCGTGGATGAAGGCGTCCATCATGTCGCGGGGGGCAGCCCCGTCTCGCAGGCTTTCGCGGTGCCTCCGGAACTTGTCCAAGACAAAGTTGCTAAAATTGCGGTTGAGCTGCTGGAACTGGCGGAAGGTGGTGCGCACCGGGTTGGGGAAAAGCTGCAGCCAGGGCATCACGTCCACCAAGCTGCCCGCGCCCACCGTGCGCCCGAACTCCTCGTTGTGGCTCAGCAGCTCCAGGAATTCGGCATCGTCGTGCTTGTAGCGGCAGCCGAAGCACACGGCGCTCATGACGTTGGCCACCGCCACGATGGTCGGCTGCGTCGGGTCGAGGCCGGCTCCGCCCGCACTGCCACGCACCAGAACGGCCACCAGCTCGCGCGCCTCGCCCAGCACGTGGCCCTCGAGGAGGCGGCGGCTGCGCGGCTGGCGCGTGGAGAAAGCACGCACGGTGCTGAACGCCGCGCGCCGCTGCGCCTTCCAGCCCTCCGAGTAGCCGCTGAAAGCTATGCTGCGGCCACCGGACACCTCGCGGAAGGACGCGAAGGACGGCCGGCCGGCAAAGGTGGAGCCTTGCTGCACCAGGGCCTGCTGAATGGCGCTCTCGCCGTTCAGCACCACCACGGGACAGTTGCCCAGGCGGATCTGGAAGACGTTGCCATAGCGTCGCGCCAGGCGCGCGAAGGACAGGTGAGAGGCTGGGCCCACGGCAGCCGCGTTTCCGATCAGCGGCCACGGGAAGGGTCCCGGAGGCGAGGACCAGGGCCGCCTCCGCTGCCTCAGCAGCCACTGACCCATGTGCACAGCGGCCAGCACCGAGAGGAGCAGCAGCAGAGTGGCCTGCTGGATGGACAGCAGACTGGGCGGCAGCGGGTCGTCTGCGCTGAGGGCCATGCTGAGGACAGAAAGGCAAAACGGAACCTGAGGTGTGCAGAGAAAGCAGTGAGCTCCCCGCGCCCAGACCCCACCCGCTGTGCCCCGAGGTGCAGAGATCTGCGTGGGTCTGGTCAGGATGGCTGCTGGAGCAGGGGCCCAAGACGGCCCTGTCCACCTGAGCTCTGGGAGGCAGGCAGCACAGCCTCTGTACCTCCAGCCCATAACCGACCGTGATGCAGGTGAGACACCGCAGGCGCCTAGGCAGGGGCTCTTGGCATCCTCCGAGCGCCTGCCACCCCACCTGACCTGCAAGGGCTCGGCTGAACGGGGCTAGAAGGTGGCCCTGAACACACTGACCTGAGGGGAGTCACGGTCTCCAGCGATGCGGGACAGCGGGCTCCGAGGAGGGTTCGGGCCCTGCTGAACCCAGGGTCGTCGGGAACCTGGAGGCCCTCCTGGGACACCTGCTGCCCGCTCTAGGGGGCTCTAGCTCCCCCTCAAGTCTTTTGGCGTTGTCGGAGCCAAGAGTGCGTGGATCGAGAGGGGAGTGCTAAACTGTAGCCAAGGTTTGCTCCCTGCGTTCGGGCTTCGACGCAGGACCGACGGGTGCAGTCAGTTCCCAGCCCTCGCGTCCCACAGGCGGCTCTTGCAGCTGGGGTTTGCGCCCACTCTGGTGACAACACACAGCCCCCTCTTCTCCCAGTTTTAAGGACCAAGCGGGAGCGGAGGAAGCGGGACCTGGCGGGGCGGGGCGGGACTTATGAGGGGGCGGGGCTCCCCTAGCCCGCTCGGCTGTGCCAGCTCAGCGGGAATCGATCACTTACCAACCCAGCTCCAGGACTAAGCGCGGCCCTCGCCCCAGAGGGCTACCTCCTGCCCCTCGCACCCCCCACTTGAGCCCTTGGCGCTGGGGCCAGGAAAGGAACCATATCCTGACCAGGAAGGGTGAGGCACACCTGTAATCCCAGCACTTAGAAGGCTGAGGCAGGAGGATCTGTGTGAGTTCGAGACCAGCCTAGCCTGGGCTACAAAAGTGAGTATAGCGAGACCCTGTCTCAAAAAGATTAAAAAAAAAAATGGAACCGTGTCCAGCCGGATCAGGAAACTTATAGGTCGCTGTCTCCCCTGCACTTAAATTCTCCCAAAACGTTGGCCCCTTCCTCGTGGCCCTCTGACACGCACAACTTCTTTTTGCGGTTCTTGGTGCGAGATCCCAAAACCCTGCAAAAGCCATCCCTGGGCAACAAAGCTCTACGCTCTTTCGCAGGGCGCAGCGGGCCAGAGGTTTCCCGCGAAGAACCGTCTTCAGGGGGCGCCACCCGCGGGCAGGAGCCCGGCATCCAGGGGTTGGCACCGGAACAGACTCCCGAGGCGGGGTGGGTAGGCTCGGGGGTGGGCAGGGCGCGCCGGGGTCCCCTCGGGGACGGTGGGCGGGAGGAGGCGGCTCCCCACGCGCCGGCCAGCGCCGCCAGGCTGCAATTCTCTGCTGTCCCCTCCCCTTTGCGTGCGAGCTGGGCCTCGCGTGCGCAGCTTCTGGGAAGTCGGCTCCGGTCTGCTCCCTGGACGCGTTGCTGGCAGCCCCACCCGCGCTTCTCACGGCACCTGACACGCGGGCTGAGGCCCGGGCGGGCGGGGTGCCCGCTGCCACCACCCTCCGTTGTGCACGCACTGCCGCGCCCGCCAGCTCGGCTCGGGGAGCCAGGGCTGCCGCCTGCAGGCCGGCTGGGGCGCACGTGGCCGCCTCCCAGAACTCGGCTCAGTTTCTGAGCTGAACACCCCTGCACCACGAAAGAGGGCTTTCCTCCTAAAGGGATGTCAGAGGCCCTGGGTCCGGGAAGTGACCGCACCTTTTCCTACTGACTCAAAGCCCAGGAGAACAGATCTCCCGGAGGCTAGGGAAGGGAGCGCGATGTATCCAGTTAATCAATCGGGAACTGCATCTCCTGACCTCAGGGTCATGGAGGTGAACATAAAATAAACATAAAAGTTGCACATCTACCCCATCAGACTGCTTTGAGCTCTGTCCGACCTGTAAGTCCTGTTTTACTGTGGCTTGTACAGATAAGGACAAGGGTTCAGAGAGGCTATGTGACTTAACCAAGTCACACAGCTGTCAAGAATGAGGATAAGATTTGAACCTACAGTCCTATAGAAGAAAATCTCAGATTAAATTCTTCTTTTCCTATGTTCCTGTTAAAACTCATCTAGAAAAAAAAATTATTTTGTTTTCATAACAGAATTTCGAGGATCACACCAAAAAAAAGATGGTGTGCTTATTCTGCAGTGTAGTTGTGAGTGGGGCCTTTGGACAGTGGGTCCTCATTGACGTTACAATAATTGATTACATTATGAGGAAAGGAAGAAGTGTTTGAGAGAGTTTCACTTCTTACAATAAAAAAAATCTGGCTGCTAAGAAAGTAGTAACTTTGGTGAAAGTCTTTGGTACATTTACAGGGAAGGAAGAATTGCGGGGGGAGATTTCACGTTCCACAGTGCATTGCTCAACCTGGTGATGGGGTGAGTTGGGGGCAACTGCCCTGGTTTGACAATAACCATGACTTTCTGAGACATCTGTTAATTACCAGTCTGCTTTAGCCAGTTTTCCGTTGCTGTAGCAGAATATCTGATCCTGAGTACTTTAGAGAGATTTATTTTTGGCTCCCTGTTCTGCAGGCTGGTTAGTCCACAAGCAGGGTGCCAACTTCTGCTCAGACCCTGGGTGGCGGACCAACACCATCCCAAATCACAGAAGGGAACAGGAGGGAAGCAGGCACCTGAGGAAGTGGGAGAGCAGAGGGGGCAGTAACCCCAGACCCACTAGAGCAGAGCTCGCTTATTGGAGAAAAGCCACAGCCCACCTAGGAGGGCTTTCCCATGCAAGAGACTCTACCTCCCAACATCTCACTGAGGAATTAAAGTTCCAATGCATGCATTTTTGGAGGTCATATTCAGACCATAGCAGTACCCTTCGGAAAGAGAATCGTGGCATTCTTACAACACTCAGCTTTAGCGAGCTCTCTGCCTAATAATTCACAACTGCTGCACACATCAATCTCTCACCAGCCTTTAGTGGCTGGAAAATATCAACGGGCTGATGCCAGTTCTGAGCTGTCAGCATTCCTGAAACCCTTTATCACAGTCTCTCTGCAAGACTACAGCAGATGGAAGTTGCTTACACTCCAAGAAAGAGTCTATTTTATAAAGCAAGATTATTTCTTTTGTTTAACTCCTCAAGTTTTCAGATCAGCTAGATGCATACTCTCCTGCCATAGCAAATAGCTAAGGAATGTCCTTGGGCTGGGCTCCTGTTCTAGAGCATACCGCAAACCAGTTTGGCAAATGTGGTCAGAATGATAAGCCCTCATCAAATATGGCAAACCAAAACCACTGACAACAGTGCATCTTCAGAATCCTCAGGCCTCAGTTCTTCTAGGCACTACAGTGTAAAACTAATTGCAGGGCTGCCTTGGGACCAGATGAAGATTTTGGATCAATCCAAAGGAGCCTGTTTGTGCCCTTGATCTAGCTCAAGATGGAGCTGTCCTTCAGGCAAGAATCCACGCCAGTCTTGCTAGTCATCTTTACAACTTTTCAGCTGAAGCAGGGACCTAAGACCCAAGGATTTTCTTTTAGTCAGCAGCATACAGTATGTGGATTTCACTTCCCAAATCTCAAATTTGAATTATTTGCTGCAAATAATTATATAAAAAAAAAAACTGTTTAAGCTAGAGGATAGTTTAAAGCAGAGGTTTAAGATGTCTTATGCCATATTGATCCCAAGAAACAGTGTAAGCTCATTTAAGTAGGACAGGAATGTGCTAGCTCATGTGGTAGAGAAGGTAACTGTGGCACCTCAGAGTATGGAAGGATCCAGGCAAAGCTGCTCTGTCTGGTCTCTGCTTCTGCTTGTCTCTGCCAGGGCTTTGCTCTGCTGCACCTCCAGGTGCTGGGGTAGCTGGCCATGGGGAACCTAGCATGGGCAAAGACAAGAAAAAGAGAACAACTGTTTCCCAAGGTCCTGGAAACACTATATTGGAACAGACTGGCATTGGGTTCCCCTCAGTGGTCAAGCACTGTTCTGCCATCAGAAAAGTGGGAGACGAAACGTGGTAGGAGTCCAACGAAATGCCACTGTCTGCTCCAAACACACATTTCTGCTCACTGTTCCCTTCGGGCTACCGGAGAACACAGGCCCACCACTACCATCATCGTTATTGTTATTATTAACAAATCTACAGATAGGTGCATTTGCCTGGAGCCAATTGCCAAGAAAGATAGCAGAAATGATGGCCTGCTTTCTTTGGGGCCTTTCTCACTAGCATGACCTTCCAGTCCCTGTGCCCTAAACACACAAACATGTGCACTGAGAGAGGCAAGGAGAAGCAGCAGCCCTATCTGCCAAGCCCTCACCCCGGGCTGGGCAGAGCAGGAA
Organism: Myocastor coypus; assembly: GCA_004027025.1. Classification (NCBI taxonomy): domain Eukaryota; kingdom Metazoa; phylum Chordata; class Mammalia; order Rodentia; family Myocastoridae; genus Myocastor; species Myocastor coypus. The sequence goes on along the minus strand of PVJA010013200.1, from coordinate 18,021 downwards.
CTAGGCCTATGTCGTTGGGGAAGATGAAGGGGATGCAGGGGACAGCCCAAGAGCTCTGAGGGAGCAGCAGGCAGAGGGTACTGAGCCTCTCGTGTTGCAAACTGAGAGGATTCTTAGGGGTTGGTACCAAAACTCTATGCCTTGCACCAACTTTCTGCTTTCTCCTCAAAGACTCAGGCCTGAGAAACAGAAACATAGAAATAAATTATATATATATATATATATATATATATATATATATATATATATCCTCAGTCATGATTTTTTCCCTTTTTTTTTTTTTTTTTTTTTCTGCATCTAGGACAGGGTCTATAGGGCCTACAAGTTCTCACTATGTAGATCAGACTCATGGTGATTCTTCTGTTTTCAGCCTCCCAAGTGCTGGGATTACAGGTGTGCACCACCATGTCCAGTTTCAATCACCGTCTCAATGTGTCCTGGCACACTGGGGATCGAACCCTGGCTGCTGCACTCTGCCTAAGCAGGCACTTCAGTCTGCTGAGCTTTCAGGCCAGCCCTTCAGTCATCATTTTAAAGATGAACCATTTTATGCACTAAGGGGTAAGGATAGGAGCTTCCTATTATAGTTATACCACTGTGAAATACATCTGGATTTCAGAGGTGCCATATTAAAATGATTAAGATATAAAGTTTTTAAAAAGTGAGTTTAGAGTTAATAAAACATTATATATATATATATATATATATATATATATATATATGCTAATAAGCAATCTCTGAACTCATCGTCTTTGTATGAGGTGGTGGTAGTCCTGAGGTTTCTTGGACAATGAAGGAGTTGTGAGCACGAGTGTTAGCTACTGAAGCATCCCTGCTTCCTATGATATTATTTAATGTAGGCAATTGGCAATTCTCTAATCCTACATAAATTGTACATAGAAGCTGCTTTAGAAAATCTGCCACAGGTGTTGACCTAAGTAAACCATGGGGAATCATTTTTTAAGACAATACAGATTAAAATACGTCCTCTTCCAACTTGACTTTCCTAAGGGCTTTCTGTACAGCATCGGATTTAAACAAAAGCTATGGAGCCTCACTGTACTATGCTAACTTCCCAGCAAAATGCTTCCCTAACTATTCAGAAGCAGCTAGCCAGCTGCGTCTGCAAGTTACTATTAAACGGCTGAAGGAAAAAGTCAAGAAGGGTGGGGAGAAGGAGGAGGAGTTTCCTCAGCATCTCTTATGATTCTTACTGTCTTAAGTCTTTGAATAGTGTCAATGTACCTGTGCCTTCTAGTGTGAACTTCTTCCTATTCCTTTTGAAATTAGAAGGAATCTGATCTATAAACATCATCATGGCAGAGCCTGCACTACACACCTGTAATCCCAGCACTCAGGAGGCTGAGACGGAAGCATCAACAGGAGTTTGAGGCCAGCGTGGTCTACATAGTGAGCTCAAGGCCAGCGTGAACTGCAGAGTGAAATCCTCTGTCAGAAAACAACCCCCCTCCATCACCAAGTCCTTAGTTTTTCTCTGTTCCTGGTTGAAAGACCCATCCACTGGAGGTTTCACATGCTTCATGAATACAGAAATTGCCACAATTCTGTCATTGTGTTTCCACCAGAAACAACCTTCCTTCTTTACTTCTTCCCTTTTCCTTGATTTTCTTCCTCTTTTTTCTTTGCCTTCCTTTCTTCTTTATTTCTATTTTCCATTTCCTCAAGTCCATGCCCACTTTGGCGACCTGCCTTCCTGCTGAGATCGTTCTTTTCTCAAGCTGCTCCCCTTTCTATTCTTTCTTTCCCTTTTTCCTACTCTCTTTGCTTTTCTTTTGTTCATCACAAAGCAGAGAAGTAGGATAGGAGAGGAAAGAAAATAGGAGTGACGCAGATGAGGAGAGGATTCAGGGACAGAAGCAACTAAGGAAGGAAAGAAATAGACCAGGAAGGAGGAAAGGAGAGAAATTAGGGAAGAAAGGAGGGAGGGAGGGGAAAATGAAAGAAGGAAGGAAACGAAAAAAGAAAAGCTAACGAAATGTCAAATGCTGTGATTGAAAGACCACCTTAGTGACCAGTCCTCATTGTTGTCTCGGCCTCACGTGAATACCTTCTGCTTGGTAACTTTTGAGTGAATCTCTCATCAGCTCAGCGTGGTGATGATTCCTTAGGAATGGACAGAAGGCCACGGCTTTTAGTTCACTCTGCACAGCTGTTGTCTAGGGTTCTACCCGCACCCCATGCAGTCTAACAGTAGACTAAGGAGCCTGCAGGCCACAACTTGGACTGGCAGCTAAAAAGTTTACTCTCCAAATTCTTTGACTAAGCACAGAAAATCTTTAGAAAAATGAAGATATTGTCTTTCATTTTTACTTTCTAAAAGTAACTGTGTACCAGGTTGTCAGAAAAATACATACAAGTAAAGTAAACCCCAAGCCACAATAGACAGTACACATTTGGACTCAGCTAAATCTCAGCGTCTTGACATCTTAGCTAGTCTACCTTCCAGAGTTCTGGTAGTATCTTATTGGAAGATCCAGATTATACTCTTATATTTTCTCCTTCTGTTAGCCTTTTAGTTCTTAAATGTTTCTGGTTTTTATACAGTTGTGTTCACTTCCTATAAAAGGGATAAAAATTAAAGTCAAAAATTGGTGTTGTATCCAGGGCTTGAGAAAACAATTAGCAGTTAAATAACAAATGTAGTTATCGTTCCTCTAGAAAACTCCCAAAAGTGGGGGCCCAGTGGGATGGCTGAGTGGTCTAAAGCGCCTGCTTGGGAAAGCTTGGGCAGCTTCAGGGACCGCGGTTCGATCCCCGGCACCACATGCTGCGCCAGACCTGCCCTCAGGGTGGGCTGAGTCGGCCATAAAAATGAGTGAATAAACAAACAAAGGTTCTGAAACAAGAAAAATAAATAAATAAACAAAAAGTTAAAAAAGAAAACTCCCAAAAGAGACTAGAAGGGCAGGATTATTACACATTAGCTTTATAAAAAAGAGAGAGAGAAAAAAAAACAAAAAAAACAGGGGTCATCAAGATAGCTCAGCGGCTGGGCGTGGTGGCTCACGCCTGTAATCCCAGCCCTCGGGAGGCTGAGGCAGAAGGATCGGTGCGAGTTCAAGACTAGCCTGGGCTACAAAAGTGAGCTCAAGGCCAGCCTCAACTGCATAGCGAGACCCTGTCTCAAAAAGACAAAAAAAAAAAGATAGCTCAGCGGTTTGAAGCGCCTGCTTAGGCAAACATAGGCTAACTGCAGGGACTGTGGTTCGATCCCCAGCAACACATGCTGCGCCAACCCCATCCCCACGGCAGGCTGAGCCAGCCATAACATAAATAATAAGTACATAAATTAAAGGTTTTTTTTAAAAAAGGAGAAAAAATATAAACAATGATGCCAAATTACAAAACCAAGATTGAAATTAAATTTTTCAACGGACAATAACAATAGTTAATACATTGAATAGTGTTATCTTCAAAGTAATCACTGATTGCAAGATACAGGCTTGAAAAATTGATTAAAGGGCAATGGCAAGCAGAAGCACCAAATGACAGCCAGGATTTGGAGGTAGATTTACACATGTCAACTGGCACTGGTTGGACTCATCCCCAGAATAGCAGGCCCTCATCGCTCGTATCGGGGATAAGCAAGCAGAAGGTACAGAGGCAGAATGGCTTGTCAGCTGGGGACTGGAGCATTCCATGTGCATCATCGTGTTGAGCTACGCACCACAGTGACCAGCCGTTTGTGGGAGACAGAAACTACTGGAACTGGAGCAGGAACTATTACCTGGGCAACTAAGAAACTGAAATACGCTGGGGTGAGGGGAGGCATATTTGTTACAAAACAATGTAAGTGCAAACCTTTCCTTTCAATACACTAATAGAAATTAGTAATGTAACAATTATATATATGTGTGTGTATACACACACACACACACACACACATATATATATATATATATATATATATATATATATATATATATATAGTATCAATGTGCCTGTGTCTTCTAAATACATACATATTTCCTTTTCCCTTCTTTACTCTTTTCCCCATCCTAGTTTCATTCCTTTTGAATAGTTTCTTCCCATTTCGCAGTGTCTATTGTACATTTTGGATCTCGTTTACCCTTTTGGCTTCTTACACTAGAGAGACAATATAATGTTTACACATGTGAATCTGATTTATTTCCATTATGAGTATGGTCTAAAGTTACATCCAGGGGCCAGCAGGATGGCTCAGTGGTCTAAAGCCCCTGCTTAGGAAAGCTTGGGCGGCTGCAGGGACTGCGGTTCGAATCCCAGCACCACATGCTGGGCCAGCGCTGCCCTCAGGGCAGGCTGAGCTGGCCATAAAAATAAATAAACAAACAAACAAACGTTCTCAAACAAGAAAAAAATAAAGTTACATCCATTTACCTGTGAAAATCTCAAGTTTATCCTTCCTTATAGTGGAGTATTACTCTTTTGTATGAACATACCACTTCTTTTTTTATCTATTTATTCCTAAGTTGCTGGGCATTTAGATTGTTTCCAATTCCAAGATTTAGTTCTGACAACTGTGCTACTATAAATGTGGGTACACACGGATCCTTGTGGCATGATGTTTTTAATTCTTCTAGAAATACACCCAGAAGAGGAATAACTGGATCAAATGGAGCCTCTAATCCTACTTTATTGAGGAATCTCCGCACTGATTTCCACAGTAGCTGTACCCATCTACACGCCCACCAACAGTGGAGAACCTTTCCTTTTCCCCACAGCCACGCCAGCATTTGTTGTTGGTAAATTTCATGATGATAGCATTCCTTCTGGCGTGACATGGTATCTCAGTGTTTTAATTTGCGTCTCTTGAAGGACCAGCGATGTTGAACATTTTTTTTTGTATATTTATTTGCTATTTGTATTTCTTCATCTGAGAAGTATGTATTCTCAGATGCCCATTTTTGTATTGAGTTTTTTAATTTGGGGCTCTAATTTTTTTCTTTTTTTCAGTTCTTTCTGTATTCTAGATGTAAGTCCTTTGTCTCAGACACAGTTGACGACAAGTTTTTCTTGCTCCGTGGGTTGCCTTTTTGCTCTGCTGGTCATTTCTTTTGATGTGCAAAAGCTTTTTTAATAAGATCCCAGATGTTCATTCCTTGAATGTTTCCTGTGCAGTTTGGGTTTTGTTAGGTCTCTGCCTACACCTCTGACTTCAAGATTTCTATTTAATTTCTCCTCTAGTAGGTTTAGTGTTTCTGTTTTAATATTTAGATCTTTGATCCATTTGGCTTTTGTTTAGTGCATGATGATAAACATGGGTTTGCCTTTTTTGTTGTTGTTTTTTTGTTTTGTTTTGTTTTGTTTTGTTTTGTTTTTTAGTCTTGGCCATGTAGAGAGCCAGTTTTTCTGTACCATTTATTAAAGAGGCTTTCTTCCAGAGAACGTATTTGTCTCCTTTCTCAAAGATAAGGTGACTGAAGACTGGGTGTGGTGGCTCATACCTGTAATATCAGCCCTTGGGAGGCCATAAACAGGCAGATCACTAAGAGTCTGATCTAGTAGTGAGACCTTGAACACCCTGTAGACCCTTCCCTAAAATACAAAGAAAGAAAGAAAGAAAGAAAGAAAGAAAGAAAGAAAGAAAGAAAGAGTGACTGAGTGTGTTTGTAGTATGTCCACATCTTTTCATCTTTTCCATTGGTCCTCAGGTTTTCTTTTTTGTTTGTTTGCCAGTACCATGCTAATTTTATCACAGTGGCCTTACAGTATAATTTCAAGTCAGGGGTTGAGGGACTTACCTTTGTTGCCTAGAATCCCCTTTTGTATTCTAGGTCTCTTCAGGTTCCAAATGCATTTTAGCAATATTTTGCCTAGTTCTGTTAGGTTTGCTAATGGTGTTTTGATTGGGATCACAATAAATTTGTATAATAATTTTTGGGAGTATGATCATTTTCACTATGTTGATTCTTCTTATCGACGAGCAAGGGAAATGTTTTTAATTTCCGATATCCTCTTTGATCTTTTTTTTAAGAGTACTATGATTTTTAATGTATAAACCTTTTACTTCCTCTATTATATTAATGTCTAAGTATTTCATTTTTTTGGATGCTACTATGCCATTACGTTTTTTTTTTTGTTGTTTTGTTTTTGTTTTTTTTTTTTTTTTTTGGTACCAGAGATCAAACTCAAGACCTTGCTGTTGCTAGGCAGGTACATATGCTGCTGAGCTATATCCCCAGTGGATGTTCTTGTGAAAGATGTAGTTTCCCTAATTCCTCTCTCAGTGAGTTTGTTGCTTGTGCACAGGAATGCTATTGATTTTTGAATGTTAACGTTGTGTCCAGCTATGCTGCTGATTTTGTTCATTGAGTCTAGAAGTTGTTTGGTGGAGTTTTTGGAGTCTTCCTATGTAGAATGTTGTGTCATCTGTGAATATTGATAATTGAACATCTTCCTTTCTTACCTCTATTCTTTTTATTTTCTCTCTCTTAATACCAAGAATTGAATTTTTCACACTGAATTTTCTCATTCAACTTCTACAAAATTTAGAGCTACCGTTTGGAGTAACGTAGTTTAAGCCTAGTTCTCTTTTCACGCAACCTGTTTGAAGATGGCCTTTGTGTCTCCCTGGCCCCATCCTTCCATTATATATATATATATATTCTATTGTTTCATTGTTGGAACAATTTGGTTTCCAGAACTCAAATCAGCTTATCTGTTCCTTATAGGCAATGTAATTTTCCAATATTCCTATTCAAGAACATGCCTAGAACTAAGCACAATACCCTGAAAGTCACAGCCTTGACCAGAGTGAGGAGGTTACTTTTCATCATGTATAATGTTTCTTTAAGGCAGACTTTGTGTGTGTGTGTGTGGGGGGGGAAGTTATGTCAAAATGTATGACCACAACTGTTCAAATATTAGCATTAGATTATGAGGAACTAAAATTCTTATTTTTTTTTAATATAAGACCCTATAGCGCTTTTTTTTTCCCCGCCATCTTGGAGTCTGGGGAGGCGTGCTGGGAACAGGACTTCTAAAAGGCAAATATGTCTGGATGACTATGGTGCAAAGCCACTTTTGCTGGCTATAAGCGGGGTCTCCGGAATCAGAGAGAACATACAGCTCTTCTTAAAATTGAAGGTGTTTATGCCCGGGATGAAACTGAATCCTACCTGGGCAAGAGATGCGCTTATGTATACAAAGCAAAAAACAACACAGTGACTCCAGGTGGTAAACCAAACAAAACCAGAGTGATCTGGGGAAAAGTAACTCGGGCCCATGGAAACAGCAGCATGGTTCGTGCCAAGTTCCGAAGCAACCTTCCTGCTAAGGCCATCGGACACCGAATCCCTGTGATGCTGTACCCCTCAAGAATTTAAACTAATGGAAAATAAAAGTGTATTTGTGCTCTTGTAAAAAAAAAAAAAAAAAAAAAGACCCGATAGCTGGTGAGGACCTGATGGCTGTTTGTCATAAATTGCCTTGGTTTGATTGACCTTTTTAAAAAACTAAATGAAATACTTTACAAATATTTCTAAGTGCCTCTTGTGGCTTTAGGACAGTGTTCTGGTTGATGGGCTTGCTGACCCCAAGGTACAGAGACCAGATGGGACAGAAAAACTCTATGGGAAAGTGTGTCTGTGGCCAGGTGATATCTAGCCCTTTCAGAATTACTTCTGGGAAAAGCTCTTCAGAGTGTGGTTGCCATCCGTATACTCACATTGCTATAGATCCATGATGCTACCTATGCTTTATTATTTTTTTTATATTGACCGTATATAAATTCTTATAACACACATATGTAGTATACTAACAGGCTTCTGTTCCAAGAGTCAACTGATATATGTAATTGTCTTAGTTACTCTTTTCTTACTGCTGGGACAAATATCTGACACCCAAAATGATGGAAGGAAAGGTTTGTTTAGCTCACAGTTACTGGAAGTTTCAGTTCATACTCAGCTAGCTCCACAGCAGGCTGGCACATGGCAGAGAGCAGCAGTTCATGGCAGCGGAACAGCAACAATGGCGACAGAGAGAGAGTCTGTCTCTCTGTCTCTCTTATATTGCATTCAAGTTCTCTGCCTCAGGCTGAGTGTAATACTCACACCCATAAACCCCGCAGCACTCAGATCCACAATCCCAGCCTTGGATCACCCATAATCCCAGTAGATCATGAGTTAGTCTCAAACGTTAGAAGTCCCCATCCCATGAGAGAACAACTAGACACAAACCATGGCAGTAATACACCAAACAGTGGGGAAAGCTACCCTCCCAATTTTTCCCAGACCTAACTGTAGGAACTTTGTGCCTTCTATTCATGTACGTACATGTAGTTGGACATAGTTGTATATATTTAATACAAAAGAGATCATACTAGAAGCACTACTTGGTCGGTTTTTTTTTTTTTTTTCTAATTTAGTGATTACGTTGGTGTCTTCAACAGAAGCTATAGAGCTACCTTCTGTTTTACATTATTTCATGGTTTAGCTGTGACATTATTCACCCATAGATAATGAGCCAGATTGGCACTTATATCGTTCTCAACTCTATTATCATAGACTCCAGTGAAGTGACCTTGCTTCTCCATGCAATTCTGTGCACATTTACAAACAGTCAAGAAATGCTTAAGTCAAGGGACTATGTGTGTGTGAAGTAATGTCATCTCATCAGTTTCGGAAAAAGCATACCAGTTACATCTCCACAAACTTTGGTTTCTGCTCCAAGTAGCATATGCCAAAATATTCTTCCTTCTATTGCAGACTTCCTTTAACATTGAAAGTACAGAACAAAAACAAAAATATTATTTGTCTTTCAGACTATTGCTTATGTTAAAGAATATGCGTGTTTATGTTCAGATCATCCACTCTTCCTGACAAATGAGGGAAATTCCCAAATTAAGCCAGCAAAATATCAGAAGGGGGAAATTCCAGATCCCCACATCCCTATGGAAGGTAGCACAGAAGCTGGAGAGAAAAAGAGAGGGAGAGAGAGATGTCAGCTCACATCCATATTCTTTCTGGGATTATACCAATTCCTCACAGCCCCTGGGTATGGGCCTGAGGCTTTCCAGGCTTTGGGAGACAAGAGCAGTACAGCCAAAGTGCCCAGCATACGCACGCATCAGACACTCAGCCAGGAGGCTCAGCTTGCTTCTTTGTCAATGTTGACCTTAGTCACAGCATTTAATCCTCTGCACTTGAGTTTCCTCACTTGTAGTAATCAGCTAGTATCCCTGTTGCTGGGAATGGTTGTGAGGACTCAGTGATACACCAATTTTGAGAAGATTGATTAGTATAGTTGATGGTAGAGTGAATTCTCAATGGTTAGCCATTATTATCATCATTATTACCTCTACTCCTACTAAGTCCATGTCCCTATTAAGTCAGAGGCTTGGCAAGGACCTGGGCCTCCCCCAACAGGAATAAAGACAAAGCCTGCTTTTACTCAGTCTGACAGCTCCCAAGGCAGTAGATCTTTAGCTACATCCAAGTTCCTGATAGCCCAAGGTGGTGTCTGTCGTCTTCTCCATGGCTTTCTTAGGTGGCCATACGAATGGTGCCTCTCCCTGTGGAGCAAGGGTCTACCATGGATGTCTAAGGGACTTCCCTTGCTATAGATCATCTCTATGGGTCCATTTTATGCTTCATCAAAATGGTAATGACTCCAGAGCCTGTTTCTGGAGATCTAGTGAGGACAAAGGCACCAATATATACAAGGCTTTTAGCATGATGACTGGCACAGGATAGAGGCTCGGATAGCATCAGCTGCGACCATTTTTCCATGGGAAGCCTCTTGCTGCCGCCTGGGAAAGGCTGATCTACAACCATCTGCTCTTGGCAGAAGAGCTCAGCAGCAACATCCAACAGGTGATTTCCTGCAAGCCGCAGATGGCTCCTCCGTGGTACTTTCTCCTCACCTCACTTCACCTCACCCAGGGCTCCTCACATGAAGCACACTGAAGCAGAGGCAGTCCTCCAGCAGGAAGGTGGCCTGCTCCCCAAAGATCTTGGAGAGGCTATAATAGGCTCCTGGCTTCAAGTGAGGCTGTTAGGCAGTCACTCCATGTTTCTATGGATGTTTTGCAGTTCCATGGCGCCGAGCCCAGTGTAGCACCATGCAACCCAGTGCCAGTATGGGCTGAGACCATTCCATGCTGCGCAGTAACAATGAAGAGAAACTCAAGGGAGTGCTTTTGTGGGACCTCCCAATGGGCGCAGGAAGGAAGCAACACTGTTCTCCTGGAGGGTCCAAAAAGTTTATGGGCCAGCATCTTGCCATGGTCGCCTGACTTCCTCACAGCAAGACAGAGAAACAAAAAGGGAACCGGCAATGGGCAAAAGGACCAGATGAATGGGGTGATCTCAAGTTACAAGCTATTCTTGGGAGCACCAGTGTAGTGTTAGAGAGCCTAACCCACTCCTTTAAGGTAGCATCAACCATTCATGAAGGCGAAGCACCCTTGACCTAGTTATCTTCCCTAGGCTCCACCTCTTCAAGTTTCTGCCACCTTTGCATTGCTGTGCTAGGTACCAAGCTTCCAGAACATGGACTTTTGGCAGATGTGAGGCATACCCAAACCGTAGCAAGGGCTAAGATTTAAGCTGATAGCTGAAGGCCACCCCAAATTATTCATACCAGTAAGGATTCATTGTCCTAGAGCCTCTCATCATGGCTTTTTCCGAGCCTCCCCTTCTGACTCTACACTAAGTCTAGACTTCTTTAATACCATTATATGTGCTAAGGCCCTGGGCTGCCCACTTCCTTCCCCAGCTGGAGCCTTACAGGCCTGGTCATTCTGGTTCCCAGTGCTGGAGGTGATTCCAACTCTCTTATCTCCCCATGGGGAGTATCTTAGCATCTGCCTAGTGCAATATAGTCTCCACAATTCACAACCTAACTTTGGGAGAGTTTGGACAATCTTCCCCTAAAACAGTGGCTGAAATGTAGACAGCTGGCCCAAGGCTCTGCACAGTTTCGTGACTAAATCTGCTATGCTCAAACCTATTACATTGAAATTACCATAAAATTCACAGTACTCCAGTCCCTGGAAATGATTGTTTTATTTAGAACACAGAGAGCAAACTGATGATTTCATAGGGCCCTTTGCCAACATCTTAGCTCAGTATTGCTCAAATATTTTGTTTTCAAGACCTCTTTGTGCTCTTAAAAGTTATTGTAGAGCCCAAAGAATTATTGTTTATCAAAATTATAGCTATCAATGTTTACAGTTTCAGAAACTAAAGCTGAAAAATTAAAAATACTTATTAGTTCATTACAAATAAAAATTTTGTACATGTTGACATAAATAATATAATCTAGGGAAAATAGATTTTTCCAAACCAAGATTATTTAGTCAGAGAAACCCTATTTTACATGCTTACAAATCTCTTTCATTTCTCACTTAATAAATAGGTGGTTCACTACAAATCAGATTTAGTTAGCAGTGAGACCCTGAACACCCTGTAAACCATTCCCTAAAATACAAAAAAAAAAAAAAAAAAAAAAAAAAAAAAAAAAAAAAAAAAAAAAAAAAAAAAAAAAAAAAAAAAGTAAAAGGCAGTTGAATACTCCTATCTTGATTCTACTTCAAATGCTATGATCTTAAACATCATTCAGGCCCCCATGGATTTAGGAGAGGTGGAGAGTTAAAAAGGCAAAGAGCATCTTACAAGGACAGTTTTACCCTTGTGGATCCCCTGGGAGAATTTAGCCACACTCCCCAAGGGGACTTAGAGACCCTCTCCAAAGGGCTCCTAGATAACACTCTGAGAATATTTGTCTAAACTTAAAATTATGATTATTTCTTTGGCACAGCATGTTGGCAGGAGTGTGGAGGGGTGGATTTCAGAATGAACAATATCCCAACCACTGTTTTTAAGTGAAAAACCCTGAGGACAAGAACAGCACATTTCTACAGTGCTGTGACCCTGCCGAGTTGGTATCCAGAAGCCACCACCAGATATCCTGCCAGAAAGAAGTCACCTTCCCATGGCAGCCACTCACCCAGATGATGCATCTTAAACCTAGGCAGGACTAGGAGAAAGAGATGGGCCTAGTGGTACCCAAATCCCAGATGCCCAGAGTCCAGGGGCTGCCTGAGTCAGGCAGCTGGAGGAACCCAGTTGGGGAGAAGAGATAAGTGGTGTCACGCTCAGCCGTGTGGCCAAGAGGCTTCGGAGTCACAGCGCAGAATCACAGTGGCTCTCTGGGTGGCAGTTCTGCTAATAACACCAATGGTGATGAAAATAATATACTGTATTACTAATAATATAAGAACCACCATGTGTGAAGCACTTTGAACAGGGCAGTGTGCAGAGCACTTGATGTAAATATTCCCATTAACGTCTCAACTAACTCTTGGAGCAAACTATGATCCTAATCTTTTTCTCTATAGGCAGGAAGAGTTCGAGTAGCAGTCAAAGCCACAGTTTTATGGTGGCTGAATCTGACTTCAGGTGGGTACACTGCTGACCACGAGTCACCTCACCATTCAAGGGCTCAGAGCCAGAGCCTTCTGATGAAGGTAAGAGGTGGTGTTTACAGCACAGAGTGTTACTGGGGACAAGAGCACATTCTTACCACTAGAATCAGCCTTCTGGCAGATTCAGAGCTCAACCGTACTGGGAATATCACAAGACTTGGAACAAGCGGGAAGCTGAGGAACCAACCCCCAGGCATGGGCCCAAAGATTTCAGGCCCCCCACCCCAGTGTTCCCCCCTGCCCAACTCTGCCCGTGCAGGACACTGAGCAGGCATTTTTGCCACCAGCTGGGAAGCTTCCTATTTGACACTCCTGCAATCTCCCCATAAACATAACAGCCCTTCAAAGCTCGGACCTGGGGTCCTTCACAGCTCTGGTCCCAGTAGACCATCTGGCACAAAGCCCCCACCACATCCTGCCCCTTCTGACCTCAGCCTCTCAGAAGTGCAAACTTCCCACAAACAAACTCTATTCCCCATTCACTAAATAAATAAATAAATAAATAAATAAATAAATAAATAAACCAGGTGACTGAGAATTCCATTCTGATGCATCCTCCCTTCTCCCCAGCAGAGGCTCCGAGGGGTTCAGCTCTGCAGGAGTTTTTAACTTGCATGCAGACACGCACAAAAGACCTAACCGGATATACCTGTTATTTCCCAATGACCTAAGAGCCCAGAGTCTATGTTAAGCCTTGGGTTAGAGCAGAGCTTGCACGCAAGCCTCCGCGGCTCCCTCCCATAAGCAATTGAGAGGTGACTGCTGAGAGGACAGAGGAGCAGCTCTGAAGTGACAGCACATAATTTAAGTCCCCTAAGCTTCCCAAGAATGCAGACTGTTCCTTTTTTGTCAGCATATAACTTAAGTGATTTGTTCTACTCAGGCAAGAAATGCCTAATTTAAACCACATCGCAGCTAAGCCATTCATGGAAGGAAGAGAACTCCCTGCAGCTTAGCTAGTATGTACTCAGCCTGGAGCCAGCTGACACACAGCAGTCCCTGAGGCTGTGGTCCTGCCTGGGGACCGACGCGTCCAGGGCCTGAGTCACCGCACTCTCTTCTGTCTCACGCTCCATCCCTCGTGAATGGGTTTAATTTTGATGTTTACAGCACTGTGTTGGCCATGCCGCCTCCCTGACACCCTGGGCTTTAGTTCCATCCGAGTCACCAGTAGGTGGCAGAATTCAGGTAAGCCACGTCAGCTCCATTCCCTAGGCTTTTTTCTCCCGGGGGAAAAAAAAACAATGGAACCAGTCAGAGATGAGAACATGCAACTGGACACAGTAACGTGCAAGAACCTGGCTTAAGAAGGTGGCTCTGCGTTTTAACCTTTTCTTGCCCCTAACTGGCAGTAGATGCGAGACAAGGAGTTTCTTCCTGGGCTTCAGTGTCTTCATTGATGAACTAGAACTTCAGCTCTAAAATACATGTCTTTTTTTTTTTTTTAAACTTTCTAGTTCTTTTTTTATTTCCTTTTTCACTATTTTTAATAAGAGATAACAATATGAGAGTTTCAAAATATGTTAGCACATTTGCAATATTTGACACACTGCATATTGTCCTCATAACAGTTCTACAGAGCACAGGGTGCAGACGTGATAAATTTTCTAATTGATATTGCTTGAGAAAAAAAGAGAAGAAGAGGAGGAGGAAGAGGAGAAGAAAAGGAAGAAGAAGAGGAAGAAGAACAAGAAAAAAAGCTTTCTTCTCTTTGAACTAGGAGGAAGTAGTTGTATACATAGTCCAGTGTTTCATAATGGCAGTGGGTTACCGGTGAAACTGGCAATGTTGAAGGCTGTTGATTTAAGCCTCTTACAGCTCACCATACTAATCTAGCTCTGTGTTTTATGCCTTGTAATTAAGCTTTTCTGCTGAGTGATCAAGGGCAAGCTAAAGCAAGACCTGTCTAACAAAACTTTCATCATTCGTTTTTTCCAAGGTCAGATCTCCTCAGGATTAACTTTGGAACCATACAGAGTGCTCTGTAGAACTGTTGTCAGCGTCAGCCTTCCTGATGACTCACAGCCATTGCTTGACCAGTTTGCTCTCTGTGAAAGCCTGAGAGAACATTTTCTCCCCAGGTGACTCTCCCTAGGCACACTATACTTCATTTATCCCTTTCCTCTGTGGTCCCATAATCTCCTTGACCAGAAAATTTGGGAAACCACTGAGTTATAGGATGTTAAACAGCACAGGTTCTCTTATGTCCTGAGTCCTCACTGACCTTAAAGGGCTAGGGCCAAAATGATGGCTATCCTGCTAGCCCTTCTTTTTCTCCAATTTTTGGTCTGTTATACGTACGTCTTTAATCACTCACAAGTTGACAAAATAACAACAGAACTATTATGACTACTATTATTGTTATCATCAGTGATTTCTTCCTATAGTTCCAAAGATTTTATTAGTCAATCAAATGTCTTTTTCAGAATTCTTCCAGGGCCTGAGAATTGTACACTCTCTCTGTGATAGAGCACTTGCCTAGCATGTGTAAGCCTTTGGATTCCATTCCTCAAAACACAGTGAAATTCTTTTAAAATACTCAGTGTAACTGACAAGAAACCAGGAGGCTTGCAGGGTCCTCCATGAGGGACGGGGTGTGCAGCCTGTGTCTGACCACACCAGCAGATTTCCTCTATACTTAGGCCAGTTAGCTAAGAGGTCTCTAAAGACAGCCCCTGCTTCAAGGCTGAAAATCTCCCCCGGGAAATTGCTCTTCCCTTTAACCTCGCTGCTTCACTACGGAGCTGTTTTCCTTTCCGCTAGCCTCCCTTGAGCACTTTGCATTATTATTCCGCTGACTTCATAGGGGTCATGTTTTTGTTTTTGTACCTGTGTATCTCTGCTCCAGAACCCCTTGGGGACTCAAGCATCTGGACAGCTCGGCCTCTCTCGCCTCCTCCGGCTTTCCCTTCCCTAGCACCTGGCGTGCATTCCACATTCAAGGACGAACTAATTTGTTGAATCCTCTGAAATTTCATCACAATGGACTAAGAATGAGTTCACAACCTGGGGTGGGCAGCGCTAACCCCACCCAAGGAAACCCTATGAGCTTGGTCCTCAGCAAGACAAACTAGGCTGGCGATAGAGAAAACTCGAAAAGCTTCAAGAAAGAAATCAAGTAAATTGAAACGCTGGTCGTCTTGGTGAAAAATATTAACATTGAAACAAGCAGGAGCTCAGGGAACAGCGCAAAATGTGTATCGCGTCAGGGAAGACACTGGAAAGGAAAAACGTGCAGCGGCCAATTGCAAAGAAAATTGTGTTTCACTTCGAGCCTAAGAGGACTGGAAGTTATTTATAAAGAGGAAGAGCGGTAGGAAAGAATCAGGAATCCAGTCCATGGCAGTTAAGTGTCATTTTCCTTTTTCTCTGAGATCAGCGTGACAACTTCCGCTTTAGGAAACATCCTCAGCAGAAGAGAGTAAAAGGGTTAAATAGCAAACACTTGAGAAAATAAACACATGAGACGCGCGCCGCTTGGTGCCCCCCGTGAGGACGGAGGGACCGGTCCACAGAGGAGGGGAAGGGAGTGGCACCTCGGCTCCTGGAAGGGAGAAGCCGCAGCCCCACACTGACCTTTTCCCCTCCTAACTGGCTGGAATGTGGGCTTCAAGGGAAAGGAAGGGTCTAGTTTTCTTGGACTGGCTTGGCTTCGTTTCCTTCAACAAGGCATCTCAGAAATGTTAATGAACACAGCAAAGCTGGCTTTCAAAGATAAGAAGGGGATAAGAAGTGAGTGGAAGCTGTTAGTTGGAAAAGAGAACGCGAGCGCCTGCTGGGGTGGGCGCCATCGCGTCGGATGGGTGGGCCGGTGGAGGGAAATGGACGCGCAGCAGGAATGACTTTAGGGAAACCGCAGGCGCAAAGGTGGGTGGGCAGCCAGGGTGCACAGTTTTCCTTGCTGAACGGAAAGAGAGGAAGAGTTCGGGGTGATGAGGAAGAGAAGGAAAAGTCATCCTGGACGTCTGGCAACTTGTGCTGGGCCTGGGCGTCCCTTCCCCTTCATTAGATAAGTGTCTGGTTTATTAACACTGTAAAATTAGTGCAATTTTGCTGAGTCCCACGAAACTCCCTGCAGCAGTCTGAGGCCGCCAGTGTGTTGGTACTGCGGGCACAGTGTTCCTCTGATTCCCCTAGACTTGGGAAGTACTTTAGGGGACTTCGAGCCTTCCCTTGCAAATCTGGAACCTAGAGAAATCAGAGGAGAGAATATCTAATGTGTATATAACATCCTTAATAAATTGCCCAGTAAGCTCAGGCTACTGGCATAACTAACCTAGGAAATGCATGATCCCGGATGTCCACACCCTGTCCAAAGGGAAGTAAAAGAAAGGCAGAGTGCGTGTAAGACAGGGGCTGGAGTCTGTATTGCATAAAAGCTCTAGTCCTTGTGGCTGCCTACGAGGACATTCTGTTTTGTTCTGGTTTTGGTTTGGTTTGCTTGTTTGACTTTTTGAGATAGGGTCTGGCTACGATGTAGTTCAGCTTGGACTTGAACAACTCACTGTGGGATCCGGGTTGGCCTTGAACTTGCAGCAGTTTTCCTGCCTGGGCCTCCTGAGTGCTGCGATTACAGGTATATGCCACCACTCCCTCTCTAGGATAATCTTAAATACACAAAGGACAAAGGACGTCCTGATTTATCACCACATTTGTAACAGCAGTTCAGCTGGCCACAGCTCAGAATTGGGTAAGGTCCTCTTGATTCAAATTAAATTACATGTTAATTCATTCGTGGTGGTGGTCTTGAATTTCAAACATTATTAGAAGAGAAATATGAAGCCAAGATGGTACGATTCATGACCATGTTAGACAAGCCACAGTTTCTGATTCCCACTCATCTTTTGCGTCATGTGATATGTTTCAGAAACTCACTTAAAATTGAGAAAATAAGCCATCGTTAATTGTACTGAAGTAAGGAAATAGCTCATCTATGAACCTAAGAAGATTAAAGAATATGGCTTTAGTATGTTTATTTAGAATCTATGCCAAATTTTTTTCAGAAGCACATCTGGTTTCTCTTTTTCTCTTAAAAAATTAATAAAACCAAAAAAAAAATTTTTTTAAACCCAGAATATGTGACACATGTAATCAGAACACTCAGAAATCTTTACCGGTAACTCCCCTGCTCTTATGAGGATTTGTCTGTATCTTTGGGAAAGATATTTTTAGAGGAGTACATCTCTTTATTATTAGAGTTCCCTATTATTTAATACAATAATAAAATTGAGACTATGCTTCAACTAATTATTTAGGTTTCCGTAAAATTTAATTTCCACAACTTATCTTAAGAGAGCTTGGCAAAATGAAAATCCAGCTGGGCATAGTGGTTTAAACTGCTGTTCCAGCACTCTGGAGGATTGCAGGATGGAGGCGGGAGGATTGGATGCTGGAGTCCAGCCCGAGCCACTTAGTGAGAATCTGTCTTAAAACAAGAAATAAAATTGAATTAAAAAGCCTTGTGATATGGCTCAGTGTGAAGTCCCTGGGTTCAATCCCTAATACAAAAGAGGGGAGGGCGGGAGGCAGTGGGAGAGAGAAGGAGGGAGGGAAGGAAGGAAAGGAAGGAAGGAAGGAAGGAAGGAAGGAAG